>VDFB02026682.1:0-17537 GCA_007258455.2 Sequoia sempervirens | reverse complement strand
TGAAACAATGAGTCCCCTATAGTAAGTAGGCAGCCTATAGGGCATAGTTTGATTTTATAGAAGGATGCTCATGAAAGGAATTTTGAAGTGATAGTGAGTGAGCTGTTTGAGATTGCAGCCGAGGGTGCAATACCCAGTCTTAAAGGAAGCTAGCAAAGCAGTAAATGTGCAAGAAAATCGAATCGTACACAACAAACAATTCACAATGTTATCTTCCATAATGCCTTGAGTTTAAAGACAAAAATCTCATTGTATCTTCATGATGAAAGTGGTGACCTTAATGGTCAATCACTGGCAACCATGATTTTAAAACATGCTATTGTGCTAATGGAGGCAACATTTTAAGCAAGGCAGTGAGTGGTGGTTTGGAAAAATGGCATGTATGAAGGACTTGTTTCCTTTATATGCACAATTATGCAAAATTAGCTTGGAAGACAAATTGCCTAGGAAGAGATTAGGCTGCGGATTATGGAACCTCAAGGGTTACCATGAAAAGGGATTTTCAAAGCAAAGATCGAGATCTATTTAAAAGCCACCGCCATGAAGATATTAAAGATGTCACATGCAAAAACCTAGTAGCTGGAGTAATGAATACAGTGCCAAAGAGGATAGTGTGCAGGGGCAGATTTAGGAGATCTCCACATTATCTAATTACAGGGAAATACATCATTTATTTATTTTTTTAATTAAAAGAAATCATTCTAACCCCTATATAGGATACATTGATACTTCAAAAGCCTCTGAAGGAATTTCAGATTATGCACATATATGTCAAGTAACATTCATAAGGTTTAAAAAATCTTGATCACTTTCTAGAATAGCCCATTAAACATGGGTTGTGCTTGAATGCACTACATAATTGATATAACACAACCACTCTGCATATCAACCAGAGTTATAGGCTCTTTATTGTAGCAAGAGGTAATCACTCTTCGATCATGCTATAATTACATCCTATCCTGTTAAACTTGAGACAACCTGAATGCACCCAATGATGATTATTGACACCTACATTATACAACCTGAATTAACTACATTAAATGAGTGCCTCCATTTCTATCACAAAATAGCCACATTAAACTTGGGTCACACATGAATGCATCCTCTATTTGTTATAGCACAACTGTGCCAAATGACCAATACAGTTATGGATCACATAATTACATTCACAAGAATCTGTTCCTCCGTTGTGATCTTATGGTGATTCCACACAACAAAATCTGGACATGAAATTTTCAAAACCTCTACAAATGAAATCCGATGAGATATTGCTTTAAAATATGATTTTCAAACCTGGAACTACAAATCTGCCTTACTGAATTCTGCAAAAAGACAATGACTATCCTCAACCTGGTGATATCTTCTTGAATTTTTTCTGATTTTTCCCAGGAAAATCGTCCGTAGTTCTCCACAAACTGTCTCAAGTAGAGCAAAACACTGCCGCAATACATCAGGCGCGAACTCACTTTTCTTTATGTCGGCCACAATTTGATTTTAATTTTTCATGCTTGTCTTAACATTCGAATTTAAAATAATAGTCGACATTTCGACGCAATCACCGTTCGGTTGACATATTTCGACTCTGACGCCGGGATAACTAAAACAATTGAAATATACCATCAAATTTTACGCTAACTTAATTTTAACATCGAATTTTACATATCTTTGTTCGACAGCTACCGATTTTGCAAAATAAATGTATTAGTGGGTATACATCCTCAGGAGTCACTGTGATCTCACCAGTGGGAAAATGGAAAGTGTTATTCTCATTGTGCCATCTCTCAGCTAAGGCTGTCAATAATCCCCTGTTGATCCTGATCTGGGGCATATTGATGAGAGATGACAACCCACATCGTGTAATAATAGTTGTCTCAGGCTGTGTCAAATGGCGAATAAGATCCCAAGTCCTCATAAACCGCTCTTTTATCTGTAAACTAGTCAAAGGATCCTATCATCACAAAATTGCAAGTTAGTCCACCAATCAACCAACATCAACTGACATCAATCAATCAATCCAAATCAATCAACCTATCAATCTAATCAGCTCTGGTGAGACTTTTGATCGAATCTTATGAGCATGAATCTATCGCTCAACGTCGCTTATCGTGAGGTTTATCAAATCAATCAATTCAACCTCGCCTATCATGAGGTGTATCAAATCAATCAATGCACCTCGCCTATCATGAGGTTCATCAATCAAATCAACCTCACCTATCATGAGGTTTATCAAATCAATCAATGCACCTCGCCTATCATGAGGTTCATCAATCAACTCAACCTCGCCTATCATGAGGTTTATCAGATCAATCAACCTATAATTGATCCTCGCCTATCATGAGGTCAATTATCATCATCTTATCATTAAATCTCACCTATCATGAGATAAATGGACATCTAACCAATCAACATCATCAATCATCATAAAATCATAAATGGACGCAATCAAACATCATCGACATCAAGGAGTTCAATCAAGAAAATCATCAAACTTCACCAATGCGCTAGAATATTCTTTCTATGCATTAAAAAGCCCAATGCGCTAGAGAAATTCATCAATGCACTAAAACAAACCCTCAATGTGCCATATTATTCTATGCGTCAGAACATTTCACCGATGCACCAGAACAGAGTCCCGATGCGCCAAACTACCCAATGCGCTATTCTATTTAATCTATGTGCTAATCTAATTGCCCTATGCGCTAGACTACTCTATGCACTAAAACAATGTGCTAAAACAATTCATGAATGCACCACTTTGGGCCATCTATGTGCTACTTTGTCTTATGCGCTAAATCATCTATCATATGCGCTACTTAGGACACCCTCAGCGCTAATCTAACCTATGCACTATAACAGTCTATGTATGTGCTATTTCGGCATCCTAATGCGCTAAAACGTTTTAAAATCCGAATTCAAAGAAAAACAATCAAAAAATTCAATGCACGAAATACGAGGCAATTTTTGGGGTACTCACCGAAGGTCCGTACGCTGTTGGGCGGTTGTGCCACCTGACTCACTCGAACCGGTGCGTGTGGTAAGGGATCACCATTCTTCTCCAAAATGCTCAATCACTCTCACTCATAAAGTTCTCAAATTACAAAATGCACAAATAACCTTTCTAATAAACTTTTAACCTTTTGTAAAGGTTAATTAAGTGGCATTTATGGGGTTGTTTTATTTTTATTTTTCAAAGGCCTTTAATTAATCAAATTATCACCCCGCGGCTTATACATCTTTTGGGAGATAAATCGCTTATGATGCATAAAATTTTGATCATCATCAAAATCATCGAAAATCGGGCCAAATTTTGAAACAACTAAAAAATCCTAAAAAAATTTCAAAAATTCATCATTTATCTCCCGAGGGGCATATATTTGTCAATATTTTTGAAAATCAACGGCCCTGGGCATCGGATTTTCTCTCGCATCATGATTGTCTTTTTCTTTGGCTAACGTAAACACATTAATACTCAAAGAGGGGCAAAACGATACACCTAAAATTGGTCATACATCTAATTAATTAAATACTAGCTATTTAATTAATATTCAACTACGTATAAATAAGTTCTCAATTTATTTATATTGTTCATTTTCTAAATTCTCCAAATCTAAAACATATTCTTCTAAATTAATTAAATAAACAAATTTCCATAAGATTGTTTTATTTAATTAATCTTCACTAATCTCGATTAGGAATTTGAGCACACGTTTACAACTTTTTGTGCCACTTCACCAAGGTCACATGAATTAAATAAATTTAATTCTTTTAAATTAGAATTCATTTTCAACCAATTTTAAACACATGCTTTATTCCCTTTCATACATAAATCTCCAACCAATTTTCAAATACATGGTCTTTCTCCACTACACTTGGATTCTTTTCCATCCATTTGGCACGTTACCTATTGGTCAAGAGATTCCTCCATCCATTTGGCATGTTGCCTTTGGTCAAGGGGACAACTTCTTGATTATCTTCATCTCACCATTCATCCTTCTTGTTTGAATTTGAACCGTCAATCATTGCCACCTCACAAGATGCTTGGAAAAGGCTATAAATACAACCCTTTGGCATTGTATTTTGCATCCACATTTGAGTAGAGTTATCACTCAAGAATATCGTTTGAACATTGGAGCATTTTGAAGTCTTATAGTTATATTTTATATCATGTTTTGCATCATAGTTAGATTTTAGAATCACACTTTGCTTCATAGTTGCATTTTATGTCATCCTTTGCATCATAGTTGCATTTTAGATTAGCATATTCATAGTTAGCATTTGAGCATATGTAGAATCATCCTAGTTCAATACCATAGTATCTAACTCGAATAATCTAGCACCATCATCCATTCATCATAGTATCCATTATCATTTTCATCATATAGTTTCATGTAGAAATTTAATTGGCTTGCATGTTGAATATTTTCTCGTTTCTCAAGTTTCCATTTTAACAACTATAGTGCACAAAGAAATCTGAGGGCCAAATGGTTTAATAAATCTTTGAGAATAGAGGACAATAAGACGTTCTTAAAAGATTTGTTTAGTTGCAAAATAGAGTAGTTATTTGATTCAAATCTTTGATATTATTCGTTTCATTAAGATTTGTGTTGATTTACTAATAAATTCCACATTTCACACACACACAATACCCTTGCACTATAACAAAGTAATCACTTTCTAGCATATATTTTTAATAAAATAAGATGAACTTCTATACATCTACCTAACCAAGTATTTTTCTAGCTTATTCTCCCCAAAAGAAGCTTATGTAAAACTACTAATAAATAACTTCTTATTTAACCTAAAGAAAGGAGAAATTTTTGTCAATGTGAAATTATATTCCTATTATCATAATTTAATTAGGGAGTCATTATTTAAGAATTTTGTATTAGTTGTTTATCTTATCACTTAGGATAGCATTGATTTTATACTTTTTCATTTTATGTTCTATTATAATTTTTTATTTTTTAATTAATTCTCATTACCTGCCTTTGATTGCATCTTTATCCTCTTTTTATGATTTATTTCTTGTAGAAGAAATACTATAAACTTCATCTTCTAACAAACATAAGATGCATTTACAAATGTGGGACACAAAATTTGACAGATTCTTAAAATTGATGAGTATTTTTATTTTAAAATTAGCTCTTGGTTTCATCTTAAGCCTACCCCTAGTTCTAATCATCTTGAGGGGCTTATTTTAAGCAAGTTGGTACATTGGAGGATTTTCACTTCATATTTGATGGTATTGAGGTCATCAAGTCATTTTCTATGTTTTATGATGCAGTTCAATATGGACCCTCTCTTGACTGCACTTCTCTAATTGGGCATTTAATTCCTATTTTGGAGACATCTTTTTCTAGCATGCATACACTAGAATTATGTCTAGAAGCACAATAACACATTTGGATTTGGGTTCCCTATTCATCTAGATAATAGAAATGGCTTCTACCTTTATTAGTGGATCTATTTCTTCCCAAGGGGAGAAATATTGTTTGTAGCCATTGGATTGTTTTCTATCTTTATATGTACTCATCATTAACATTGGTGTTACTTCTTAGAGGGGATTAAAAATCTATTTTATCCACTCTCTCTTATTGGGGGTATTTATTATGTATTTTATTTTTATTTTGGAGAGGATTTTTCTCCTACTAGATTTTTCTCCTTCACTCATATTATACAAGAGATCTTTATTTGTGAATGGGTACCTAATCAACCCTTTTTTCCAAGACCCATATTTTATTTTAGCTTATGTAGCCTCACTAAGTTGCTCTTATGGGGTATTAGTGTGAAATTATATTTACATTATCATAAGTTAATTAGGGAAACATTAATTAGGAAATTATTTTCCTTTTATTTATTGCCCATATTATCACTTAGGATAAGATTCATTTTTTTTTATTTTTTACTTTATGTGGATGTATATCCATTGTAATTTCTCATTTTCATGATTAATGCTTATGAATTGTATTTGATTGCACTTTATCCTCTTTTTTATGCTTGCTTCTCCTGTAAAACAAATACTACATATATTCTTGGGTCTAACAATGTTAAATAGGAGTTGAGCTAGTAATTTTAACAAAAATAATCATCATGTTGTTAGAAATCTGGAATGGATGGAATAATCCAAGGAACTTTTTAAGAGAAAATCAAAGTTACATAAATTGGAAAAAACATAAAGAATGCAAACCAGGACTCTGAGAGATTTTTAAATGTTGATATAATAGAATTGCATTAAGAGCTTCCAAGTTGAATCAATGAATGCAAAAGATGCAAAAAGATCAATACGAATACAAGCTAGGTAGTGAGTTTATATACAACCAAGGAGAGGGTGGAGTTCTCAAATCCAACCAATAGGAATCAACCACAAAAAGTGGAGGATGCAACCAAAAGTGGAAAGTGTTCCACCCTTTAAGGGGACACCACATCACTTACCTCCTAGTAATAAACTCACTTTATTATCCTAAGCAAGCTTAATAAAAGTGTAGGAAAAACCTAGGACTAATGGAAAATAAATTAATCCACTAGGAAAATAAAAACCTACACCAAAACCCCCTTAAGCATAGCTTAGGAGGATGCAAAATATGATGGGTCCCAACAAAGTACCCATGTACATATCAAATTCCCCTTAAAGAAGAAGCCCCCCACAAATAGAGAGAGAACCCCCCAAAATAGAGAGAGAATAAGAGAAGGACTAAGTATCCCCCTTCGAAGAGATCCAATGGTAGATGCTTGAAACTATATGGAGAATATGGTTCACAATCGTCGAACAATGTTACTCTCCTTGGGAAGAAACAAAACCAATGGTGTATGCAAGCCATCTCCCAAGCCTTGAAAGGAATATGTAGGAAGAAAGTGAAAGATGTATGAAGTATCTAAAGTCAACTCAAGTATCCCCATGTTGATGTTGAAAGTTGTTACAATCAAATCTAGCGTTCTAGGCCACATTGTTGAAGATGACAAAGAAGAATCTATTAGAGATTGATGTAGAGCACAATCCAAAGACAATGATGGTTTGAAAATAATTGTGTAATGACTATCATCAAAGAGGAGAGATAACCCATCAAATGTGTCTTCCAAGTCTGAAATATGTGTCTCCATAAACAAGTCTAAAAATCTTGTCAAGAGATCATTCCACAAAGCTGAATTAGGAAGACTATGTATGTCCTACTGTAAGGAGTCATTGGAAGCTTTCAAAGAAGCAACATTGAACTCTAAAGTAGCAATAGATGCAAGGAAAAAAGAGTGGTCCTCAAAGAGAAGACATATGTCCTCAATAGTGTCATCTAGATCTGATATGAGGGACTCTACAAACAAAAAAGAAATGTCTTGTAGAAATTGGTTCTATTGGACTAAATCTAGTAGGCATAAATGATCTTATTGTAATGAATCATTGAAAGCTTTTGAAGAAGAATCTCTAGAATTTGAAGCTGCAACAAGTGAAGTTGATGTGATCTCAATACGAGGATGAGAAGCAAGAAGAGAAGTCTTTGTGTCATATGAACGTTTAAGACCTTCATAATAATCAAGTAACTCTAAAGTAGCATCATCAAAGGGTATATTATCTGCATCATTAAGTGGAATGAGACAATCTATAACAGGATCATCCAGGAATGGAGAAACATGAGGTTCACCAAACATCTCCCAAATCTTGTTGTTAAATTAAGGTTTTAATTTAATCATGTTGATTGATTACCTTTGTCCTCTTAAGATTTCACTTGGTTACATTTGTGACATTTAATGGTGTATTAATTATTAAATGTCTACCTAAGGTTTCTTTTAGGGTTTGCACAATATCCTTTATAAGGATTCATCATTGTAATTTATCTCTCTGGGATGAATACATTTTTCAGCTTCGAGCACCTTGGCATTTGTCTCCATCTCTTCTTTCAGTGACAGGTTATTTGCATGCAGGTGATCTTCGAGGTCTGTGAAGTTGGCTTTCTCAACTTCTACATGGTATCAGAGCTCCAGATCTGCTACTTCCTGTTCGATTTATGAATAATTTGGAGCTTCAAGGGTTTGATAGGGCTTTCAGAAGTTTTCTGGCTGATTTTTAGTGGATCTAGCTTACTCCATTTTTTGGGTGCATTTTGGGTCCAAACGGACCTCATGGTTGGATTCAGAGCGGCCAAAAACCCATATTTTCATATATGGTTTGGCCTATTTGGGCATATAGTTGATCACGGGAGGCAAATTTTTTTTTTTTTGTTCAGTGATCTGACCCCCAGGCACAATTTTTGAGAATTCGAGAATTCAAAAAATTAAAAAAAAACCATTTTTGGTTTTGAATTTCTAGCTTACAATTCAAAGGGAACCACCGGCCACCCACCGCACAGCCTAAGCGGCCACCCCTAATGCTTGACTCGGGAGGAGCCATGCGCTCCACCACTCTAGCAGGCCCAGGCGGAGCCTAGTAGCTCAGGTGAGTGCATCAGTGACCCAGGAGCCAACTCAGCTCAACTTCCCCTTAGGAGAAAGTCGCTCTGGAAGCCTCGGCTCTCATTACTCACTTAATCTGCTGCACAAAGCCACACGGGCTCATTCCTATCCATGGTGAGTCATATCTACGTGACGGGGGCCCTACCAGAGCCCTCGCTTGACCCGGCGCCAGTGACCTTGAAACCCTTTTTAGCCCTTTGGCGAGGGCTAGGAGAGACCAAAGCCGGGCTTTTGAGCGGTTTTGGTAAATCGAGTATAAAATGGACATTTTGGCTTCTTTTTAGATAAAAATAGAAATCGAAAGTTGGTTCTGGCAGATCGATAATGAGGATATTTTTCGTTTTCATTTCAGGTCTATTATTTTTCATTAAGTTAGAACTTATGTTTTCACTCGAGTATATTTTCGTTCAAACTCCATTTTTAAATGCTTGTGAATAGAAGTTGAAAAGGTGTTTTGTGATCTTTCGGATATACAATTTATTTTTCTAGAATCTACACTAGGTACATTTTATTCATTATTTTGTGTTTTCACACATCTGTCAATTACTTAGACGTTTCAGCACTTGGAAATGATTTGTTTGCATGGGATGGCTTTATTTGATCTGATTTATTAGTATTGAGGTCAGTTAGTCTCAGATATTTTAATTTGAAGAGTTATCATGGGTTTCTCTACTCACCCTTGAGTTGTATTTTTGGAACGGGGTAATTATGAGTCATGGGGAAAGGGTATACTTACACATTGTAGGTGGCTTAATATTTTGCCTTATTTGTATGATGTCATACCTGAACCAGCAACTTCAGAGGGAGAACTAGCTTGGGATATCATTAGAAATCACATAGTAGGAGTTATTTTGTCTAGTATTGATTCTGACGCTGTGTGGGCTATATCGGGCATTGATTGTCCTCACTCACTTTGGACACGTCTTTGGGAGATCTATGGAGACCCTAGTCTTTCTCCATTCCCAGATGATCCTGCTTCAGATTGTCTTGTACCCATTGGTTGGAGAGAGAACACACCTTTTGATCATGATACTTTAGAGGAGCTTAAGTATTTAGACACCCTTACATATTCTGATGAATTAGAGGATTGTCTCACAGTTCCTACTCTTCAGACTGAGATTATACTTGTATCAGCATCTTCTCCTGTTGTTCTTGATTAGTTTGATATTGCCTCTTCTTTGGATCCTATTGATTCAGCTAAGCAAGACATCATACATCTTTCAGACATGGCTACTTGGGATTCTTTTTTCATAGACATTTCATTCTTGTTTGTTGAGTCTCACATTGTAGATTTGGAGGATTACTTTGAGGATTTTCAGCTCCTCTTTGTTGATAGCCATATTCCTGCTATTAGCCCACCATCATTCGTGCATTTAGAGGTTGTAGTTCAGGAGTCTTCAGTTCAGTTTGGATTTGACATCTTTTGTTTCAGTTTAGACAGAGAGATTCTTCAGCATCCTATCATGGCACACATCTTGAGACATCTTGGTTCTTCTCTTTTCACAGGGTTTCTTCGACATTGTCCTTTGGATCCGTTTCTTCCCAAGGGGAGGAATATTATATGCCGCTTCAGGATCTCTTTCTGGATTCTACCTCAGGCATCCATATGTGTGACAGGAGTTTCTTCATTGTGGGGGGGCCTTCTAGTCTCTTTCTTTTTTCTCCTATGGAGACCATTGTACATGTACTTATATGATAGAAGTTGTCTATGGGGGGTCTTATGTTATCCACCTCCTATCCTTCTATTATTAGTGCATTTATTTCTTTCATCTCTTTTTGGAGTAGAGTTTTTCCCATGAGGTTTTCTCTATTTCTCCACTTTACATAGATTTGGTTGTAATTGGGTACCTGATCAGGCCTTGTTGCCGGGACCCAAGTTTACTTTCTTACATTGTAGTAGTTACCTTTGCTTCTGGCACATGTTTGTAACTGCACTTTATCATCTTAAGGGGGTGTTAAGGTAAGGTTTTAATTTATCCATGTTGATTAAATTACCTTTATTCTCTCTTAAGATTTCACTTCTAATTTGCATTTGTAGGCATTTAATAATTATGAAAACAATTACAGTAAATGTCTACCTAGGAGTTTCTTTTAGGGTTGCACAATATCCTTTTATAAAGATTCATCATTGTAATTTATCTCTCTCTCGGATGAATACATTTTTCAGCTTTCAGAGCACCCTTGCTTGTTTGTCTCCATCTCTTCTTTCTGTGACAGGTTATTTGCATGCAGGTGATCTTCGGGGTCTGTGAAGTTGGCTTTCACAACTTCTACAAATCTTGGTCTAAAGTGTGTGAGGACATTCAATGTCCACTATAGCCCACACAATGTCATTATCAACATTAGAACCAATCAATCCTAATACATGATCAATTTTATTACCCCAAACTGATTTCCTTTGTGATGTGTCTAGTTTAGGCATGAGCCCATGAATGTAAGACAAAAAATTTAGCCATCTAAGATGGGTTAGAATGCTTTTTTTCCAAGACTCATAATTAGCCTTATCCAAAATGATCACAAAAGGATGAATAGAAAAACCATGATATAATCTTGAAATAATTACAAAGGAACACATAATAAGAATACCAATACACTTCCACCCTTTTCACTAGTATCAAAAATCACCCCCCAAATATTATAAGGTTGGCACTTTACAGTTCAGTGCGATTACAAAGCCTTTTCCAAGACATAATGCTCAATAGGCTCAAAATAGCCAAAACTAAAATTCTATTACAAAATGTACATGAGACAAAATCTTGAAAAATTAGCCTTATATCTGTATAGTGCTCTTCACCATCTTTCCAATGTCTATTCATTTCTAAAAATTAGAGCATCAAGACGAAAGTTATGGCTTGAAGAAATTAGCAACAAACAACTTCAACCTAAAATATTTGGTACAAGATGGAAAAAAAATCAATACCTTTGTGGATGGAAAGTGCTCATCCTGTGGTGAAAAGTTATGCAAGTTTGAAAAAAGGCCTAATTTGGCCTATATGAGGGCCTTGGTGGCTCTGTGGTGCTCAAGCGGCATCGCTAGTGGATTTGGCAATCTGGCAATGCTTCGACTAAACTTGGGTGGAGATTTTTGGTGGTCAAGTTTCAAACTGTTAGTGGTTTCAAAGACCTTTGTTCACATTCGTGGTTGTAGTTAAAAAAAAACTAGCGATTTAATTGTTGTTGGAGGTTGATGTCGAGTCGACAGCTTTGGTTGTTGGCACTTAGGCCGAGCAGGCTCTGTTGTGCCCTAGGCATTGAGTGCTAAAGCACTATGAGTGCTAAGCTTAGTGCTTTAAGTGCCTTTTTTATATATATATATTTTTTTTTTCAAATATTTAACAAAAATGTCGATCGACAAAATGTTTTTAAAATTTTTAATAAAAAATTTGTACGATTGCAACTTAGGGGGCCATACAACTCCTTGTGCAATTTTTTTTGCCTCAACGGCTCCCAACACCAAATATAGGTGAATTTCATGTCAAAATTTGTCTCCTTGGCCTCTTGAACACAATGGAAAGGTCCTTTTTGGTCGAAAATGCTCCTAGAAAAACCTATTCACCAGATTTGAGCTTCAAACCCTTGTTTGCAGCTTTGTCAAATGATTTCCAATTTGGCTGAAACGAAAGCCAATATTGACTTTATTGAGCCTCCTGGATATGTTGGAACAGTAAAAAATGTTGTTAGTATAATTATAAATGTTGCAATCACCCGAATCTCACAAAACACATATGCAATTTGAAGAGGTTATTAGATCTTTGCAAACCCTTTCTAATTTTCAGATCATTTAAAATGCAAGAGAAGAGCATATCTTACATGAAAACTCAATCTTTCAATCACAAATTTCTATGAACTTAGATTTCTCAAAACAAAAGCTTTGATACCATGTTATAATTTTGAAATAGATTGAATAACCTAATGAAATTTTTAAGAGAAAATCAAAGTACTAGAAAAATATAAAGAATGCAAGTCAGGCCTCTAATAGATTATGTAATGCCAATATGATAGAATTGCATTAAGAGCTTCCAAGTTAAATCAATGAATGCAGAAGATATAAAAAGTTCAATACAAATAAAAGCTAGGTAGTGAGTTTATATAGAACTAAGGAGAGGATGGAGGTGGCAAATCCAACCAATAGGAATCAACTACAAAAAGTGGAGGATGTTCCACCCTTTAAGGAAGGAGACACCACATCGCTTATCTCCTCATAATAAACTCACTTTATTATCCTAAGAAATCTTAATAAAAGTGTGGGAAAAACCTAGGACTAAGGGAAAATAAATTGACCCACTAGGAAAATAAAAACCTACATCGACACATGCAAGCTCCTATAACAACATGCAACCCCATAAAAATAACACATAACATGGCAGATTCCTTGGGAAAAAGCCTTATAAGAAAAAACCTAACAACAAAGGGGCACTTAATGTATACAATATTAAAGTATCTTTCCTAAGTCTTGATAACTAACCATGTCTTGAGAAAATCTAGTAGCATAACCCCCTAAAAATATAAGTGTTCTCAATCTCCATCACAAACATATAATTTATAGATCAAGCCTCAAATTCAACAACTAGTTTCCAAAATAATGGAGTAAATATGGCACCCAAATACACATGAAGAAATACAACACTTACATTTGGATGGATCAAATATTTCAATATGGAATCTAGCTCACCATGTCATACCCACCCGCCAAAATAGGGTGATCCATTTTGGACACATTATTCTTTTAGCAAGATGTTATATGATGTGTCATTCTTATGCATCACAAGTTCATTGAAAGCCTTCATGACTTTTCTAGTCCAACTTGTAACTCGCTCTTACACACTCTGATGTGTAATTTAAAGTCTCTTGTAACTTACAATATCAATGATGCTCTACACATCTTACATGATATTAAATATTCTTGCATGTAATATGATATAATAAATACATAGCTTGGAGTGTCATTGCAAGTGAGATGAACTTTTCCATAAAGAAACATCAAATAATACAAAACAATAGACAAATTAAACATTAAGATTTTCAAGATGTATAACACCTAATCCCAACACTCTCATATCAACACCACGATCTTCCTCGAAAACAATAACAACTTCAAGAAAGAAGTCACTTTCCTAGCACTTTTTTACCTTACTTCACTTAAACAAAATATACATCTTACATGATTGTTTTAAATTAAAAACATAGATATCATTACTAGATAATTCTCCTTTCTTTCTTTCAAATACAACTTTTCCACACTTCCATCACCACCAATAGCCTCACTTCCATCTCTCAAAATGATTCAATAGAGATAAGTTCCCTCACCTCATACCGTTCAGATGGTACAAAGCCACCAAAATAAGCCATGGCAAAAGCCAAAGCATCCTCTAGACCACCCAACAACCCCCTTTTTTCATTTAAGTTTGTAATATCCCTCACAAAATTCTTATCCTCAATTTTATTAGAGCATATGCAAACATGGAGGCAATGTCCATATCGACCTAGTTTCTCATCATAAATGGGACTTGGAACAAAATTTTCCTCTTCTTTGAAAACAAGTTAAACTTTGGTTTCATCACTACAAATGTACAACTACCACCTAGTTTCCACAATTCTTGACACCCTCCTAGCATGCCAATCGTCGATATGATGACCCACTAAATGCCAATGAATAAATTTGGATTACTTAAAATTATTTCTTATTTATGTAGATTTATTCCCTTCATATCAAATAATTTCGAACTTCTCACTTATAAATTAGGTAACTTGCCAAAT
The DNA here is from genome assembly GCA_007258455.2 of Sequoia sempervirens. Lineage (NCBI taxonomy): Eukaryota > Viridiplantae > Streptophyta > Pinopsida > Cupressales > Cupressaceae > Sequoia > Sequoia sempervirens. The sequence continues at coordinate 3,341 of VDFB02026682.1, read as the reverse complement.
TCAAAGAATTTCTCTTCTTTACGGTGTTAATAATTACAAAAGAATCTCCCTCCAAAATTAATACTATAATGACTGAAAAAAAATAGCATACTTATAGTCTTAGAAGGAAGAATAGTGCTTCTACTTTATTATTGGTTTCTTCTTCAATTTCTTTTTTTATATATCATCATTTTTAAACTATTATTCTAATACATCTAATATTAAAGACATCTAAGTTTATTTTAAAGATATCGTCGAAGTTCAAGTATGATTTTATCCATTTTCAAAGATTAGACTTAGAATTTTTTTATAAAACCTCATAAATGAAAGAACACGGAAATGATTTATTTATTTTTCCTTGTCCTTGATCCCACTAAATTTCTCATTATTAAGGAGATATAATATTCTTGGATCCTTTAACATCCTCTACTTACAACACCTATAAATCTTAGGGGAAACTCCTTGCCTACATCTTCTTTTGACTTCCTTCTTTAGGACTCAAGTACATACTCTCTCATTTGTAACCAAATTTGTTAACTTGTTTCACTCTCTCCTTACATTGTTAAAGAGATATATTTAAAGTATCCTCTAAGGTCTTTAATCTTTTTTGGCATCCAACTCTAGCCTTATGATTCCTTTAATTCATATTATTTATAATAAATTAAGAGCCCCATCCATAATGATCTCGTTTGATTCTCTTGATATTTATCCTTCTTCATACTATTTACTAAGGCTATATACCCTTTATATTATTTACGTCTTCTTTAAAATTGATTATAAATTAATAATTCTACAAATATAAATGGTGTAAGTTATTGTAAGGGTGAAAAGTGCACCCATTGCACTTTTTCCCTGTATTTTACACCACTTTGCATGGGTGTCCTATGTGCATTTCCCAAGTATGCAATTTTGACAAATTTAGTGCACTCATTAATTTGAGATGCAATCCCATAATTATAAATATTATTTTTCTACTTAGAAAAATTCTAGGTGTCAAATCATAGTTTCCTTTGTTAGGTTCAAAATTATATTTATGGCCTTGACCTTATTCAAATCCATAGGTGGAGCTTTAACCCACTTTGTCCATTTTTAAATTTAATCATGGGCCCAAGTTGACTCATTTCCCACTGGTTATTTTCTAACCACAACACCAAAACTTTCAAATTGTGCACCTATGACATGCATAAAAGCTTCTAGTTCATTAGTTCATTTCAATCACCCTTTTTCCATTCATCATTGGGATAGCTCCTCATCTATATTTCAAAAGGACCACTCATTAGTTACACCTTTTTCAACACCTAGTATTTTTTATTAGTTGCATTAGTTAAATAATTTTGTACATCATTAAAATATCATAACCCTAGTGCTTACACTACATCATTTTGACACTCTATTGCATCAAGTCTTCATACTATGTAGTATCATCATAAACATGTCATAGTCACTTCCATTTGTTTCTTGGTGTGTCTTCTAACTTTTATCGAAATTATTGAATATATCAAGAGGGATTGTTTAAGGTAAAAGATGGGAAACCTATCATCTTCATCTCCTAGCATAGAGCTTTCTAATGATATTATTCAACACCACCAAGTCTTTCATTTGTATGTGTAGATGCATATAAATATTTATTGTATTTGGTCAAATGTCAAAATATTATAGGTTTGAAACCACACAAGTAGTTCAAAACCATAGATGTGAAGATCAAGGTCACAAGTATGAGTTTGACCATGTTCACAGAATTAAATTTCTTAGTGTGCAATCATCTTGGTCTATTCATCTCAATTCCAATTTTAGATATCAAGTAATAGTTATTTTTCATGATCTTTTTACTATCTCTCTAGCATCAAGGTATGTTTTTAGTTTTATTTTCATATTTATATGTCATATATGATTAGGTATGTGTTTCTAAACCTTTCTCATATATGTAGGGTGATTTGATTTATATTTCTTATTTGCATTTGATTAGCCTATATATTTATGTAGGGCATGTTTCATTTTATCAATTAAATTGGGAAATCTAACATGAATAAAATAACCCTTTCAGATTGGCCATTGGATTTTTCTCTTTTATTTACCATTTTTATCAAATTTGATTTATACTAGTTATAGTTTGGCTTTGGTGGATCCTTTCTCCCATCCAATGTTTGTTACCTTTTATATCTTTCATCATGAATTAATATGATCATCTATTTTAGTACTACCTTCATGCATGTTGTAGTCCATTTTTTTCCCTTTGTTCAAGATGGCCTTCAAGCAGGTAGCTAATGTTTTTTAAGACTCAACTCACTTGGTCTTAGGACTTACCTTCAAAATTTAATCCATGAATATATCAATAAAATGTCTTGTTCATGCTACAAGCATAGGTATAGAGAGTGTCTTAAGTTGAAAGAGGTTTTTCTCTTGAAAAGAGTGTCTTAAAAATCTTAAAATATCCAAGAGTCACATTTATGCATAGTGGAGGGAAGTTTTTTGAGCAGGTCTAAGCTTTTAAAGATAAGATTTGTTAGAGTTTTCTTTTTCTCAAATCCTTGAAGACCACATCCAAAATGTAGCAGGGAGATAGGGCACATTGTTGTTTCACAGAGAATGAGAGAGTGCGTTGCATGATAGTTCTATATTTTTTGAAAGAGTCTTCTTCCATCTTGGCGTAAGGAAGACACAACTAAGATATAGGGGCATGTTGCAGAGATTAGAGTACATGAATCTTTTTCATGCAAGAGCATGCAAAGGTAACACGTGGAATCTTGGCTCTTGGACAAAGTCAGACCTATGCTACTACATTGAAGCACTTGCTTTGTCATACTTGCCATATGGAATGCATTTATTTTATGAAAATCCTTGTGCACGTCATGTGTTACATAATGAAAGCAATAATGAGCAATTATAATAGTCATAAATGTCATTTATGGTTTATGCATGAATATGAGACATGAAAGTCACTAGTTAGAGGGGCATCTTGCTCAATATGGAAGAAGAATATATTGAAAATATATGTTCTCAAATTTATTAAGTTTCAAGCTTGATTTAGTCATCACTATGACAAGGGACTTGGTGATCTTGCAACTCATTATTTGAGCAAAACAAGAGTGAGTATAATTTGAAGGTATAATAATATACTAGAAGACAATAAAGAGGGTTGGGAAAATTGTGGTTCACAATGAAAAGTGAACTATTCTAGCAAAGTCTCATGAAATCCTATATCAAATCTTGGACAGTACAATCAAATGGACATAATAAATGGACAAGGATTATTTAGGAAATAGTTTTAAGCCATGAAACAAACCCAATTGAGACAAAGATATGAACCCTATCAAGTGTTTTGTGTAAGGAACCAAGTGATGTTAAAATACCCCTAAAAGAAC
>VDFB02026680.1:0-10691 GCA_007258455.2 Sequoia sempervirens | reverse complement strand
GAGACAACTAATGCTTATCTAGATAAGACAACTAATATCCTAAGTAAACTTAACATGTGAATTAAGTCCCCGAAGTCCCTAGTAAAGGAATAAACTAGGTACAAGACTTATTCACACCAACATAAGAAGAAGAAAATTAAACTATAATATATATGCAAAATTGTGCCCTGGTTTTCTCCCAAAATGGTTTCCATGAAAATCTTGTGTTATCATTGTGTTCCTAATTGCTAGATCTTACTTGAATGATTTTAATTGTGATTGAGTTTTGAAAAGTAAGGGATTGTTAGATACTGATTCACCCCCCCTCTCAATATCACCGTGTGCTCAACAGATTTGTGATAGTGTCAACCAAATATGCATCAACATGCCAAGCTGGTTGCTATCTATGAGAGGAATCAACATGCTGAGTGTCATCGATATTGCTTAGCTAGAAAATAAATTGAAGTTTCACATTATCAATAGCATTGAAGTTTAACAGAGCTTATTGGAACTTCCAATTGATGACCAACAGGAAAATGTAATTGGGCATTACTAGAAAATGGAACTTGAAAATTACATCATGCTTATAACGCCCACAAACAGCAAAGAGGCATAACAAGATGCATTAGGTTCTTACCCATTTTCTTTCAATATCACTATTAGACGTGCTTGGCTCTTGTTTCTTTGAGAAGCTGCCAGCTTTAGATACAGATCCTTGATCCTTGCATGGGACACTGAGGATTGCTAGGTTGATTACATCTATTTAGCCCTCGACAGGAATTGGTGATAGTTTTTGTTGACATAATCAATTCATACATATCCAGGGAGAAATTAATGAGATGATACTTATCTGTGGCATGTGCATTAGTAATCTCCATGTGTTGATTCGTATAAGAGTTGGGGACAGATAAGTTGATTCATCTAGAATTGGGGACAGATTATCGAGATGACTGTATTACTACTAGTGCATGCCAACCTTGCCAGAATTTCTCTTTGTTGATTATGTTCATTCATCTGAGTAATTCATTCACCATGCTTGGGGACTGATTAATGATATGATATCTATGTATCAGTAATCTCCACATCTTGATTCACACAGTGAAAGGGGATGGATAATTTTGAAAAGAAATATTGTTGATAAAACTGTGCAGGTAAAACAATGCTAACAAAATTCCAAATGTAGTAGAAGGAAATAATGACACACTCACATTAACAAGAGAATTTATCTTGGGAAATGCTTTTGGGAAAGAACCTAGCAAAAACAGCTCTTACTGTATTAACTCTGTCTGTTTACAATAAATTAAGATATTAAATTATTTCGCACTTTTGTTTAACCCTCATTCATATGTGGGTATTTATCGGTGCATTGGTACAAGAAATTGTTAAACGGTTTTACAATACAATGGTTATAAAACCATCAACCAAAAAACCATCTATAAGGAACCCACTAATTATGGCAGGGTGTACAGTTTATAAGGGGTAAAATATGCAAATTATACAACACTACAACAAATTTGTTTTGCATAGAGATAGAGGCATATTAGTAAGATGATATTGTTATGATCACTACCCCTGATTCCCATCCCCATCTATTTTCAGTCTAGACAAAATGAATTTCAGCAGCAAGGATCTTTTCCTTGCTTTGACACTAGTCATGGAGGCAGACATGTATAATGCATTTTTTCTTTACCACGAGGTTCATCAACCATGAAGATTAAGGGAGGTTCTAGGGAGAATACTCATTTTCCTCAGTAGGTTTGGGCAACCTTGCCTACTTGTTGAGATTTTTCTATGAGAATTATTAGATCTTACATTAGACTTTTCACTATTGTAGATGATAATGATGATAATTTTGTTAGTGGCCAAGTGCACTCCTCTAGAAAATGGCTTTGCTATGAGTGCTACCTACCAAATTTGAAATTTGTGAACACCGCATATATGATATGAATGGCTAATCACTTTTTTTTTAAATTTTCCAAGAATTTCATGTTAATTTTACCTTAACGCATGGATTTTAATATTTCATGCCTCATTCCTCAAGTGCACATGATTTTATAAACTTTTGGTGGTGCCGAAGAGGAATAAGGTTCTACTTGTTGAGATTATGCTGATTCAACCAGAATAGCATAATTATAACCCAAGTGTTCCACATTGAGGAATTGATACAAATTCTTGAAATGCTGAGCTTCTGATGCAGCCAACTTTAAATCTGAATTGGTTTCTTCAGTTGGAAGTAAAAAGGAAAACTTATTAATGACACATTGAACATTGCCTCAAGAGTGTTGTGTAGCATAAGGGGAATGTACTCACTAGTGGCCATATAATATTATACATTACATTACACAAGATAATTTTTTAAGAAACAGTGCGGAGATTGGCGGCCGAATGATTATGGCTTCTAGATATTACTTTAGAATAAATTTATAAAACCTTACAATATATGAAAATTATTTTTCTGATATCTTAGATTGCAATAACATGCAAAGATAGAGGATACTCAATAAAATGCAGAAACAAACATAAGAGCTCTAAGTTCAAACTCTAGACTTAATCTAAGACTTGATGCCCACAATGCTTCTGCAAGGGCTTATTTATAACAAAGAAATGACTGGATTAAGAAGTAAAAGGGAATATGACTTAGATTACTAGGTAAACCAGTTATCTAAAAAGGAGGTATATCGAACATAAAACACCGACATTGATAGTCCTACAAAATATTCCCACTATCTCAAAAGAAGAGTACTAATCTTTGTAGGCATGGTACTCGTCATTGCTTCCTGATGAGCTGGATGCTGGTGTAATGTCCCCATTTTAGGATTCTCTTGCTTTGTAGTTGGAGACGGTTTTCCGGGTTTGTGTCTGCTTGATCAAAAGGGTAATTTGATGTTACCAATGAGCTCAATTGATTTAGAGGAGCTATTTGATGCTTTCAGATTTTTTTCCAGCTTTCGGTTTGGGATCCAAGATTCTTGGAGGGAGTTTCTATTTATAGAAAGTCGCCAGGTCGGCTCCGTTTATCATTATTCTTCATTAGGATCACTCCTATGTAGTCTATTTCCGATTTTGATGCATTCCGACAATTTCCGCAAAATGAGTATATTAATGGCTATATTTTAATTAATTTACTAAGGTTGTTATATATTATTTAAAATATTTAAAAGGCACCTTAGTGTTATAGCTTGTCAGAATTGGGATGAAATGCTTTAAATCATGGATATATTAAACAGGGACCTTGTGTGTCAAATTATCATTATTTTAATATAAAGGTCTTTTTCTGGAGCTAAAGGGAAGTTTTAATTAAAAAGTGAATTTTAAATAGAAGCTTTTGGAGAGTTGGCGGGAAAAGTATAAAAGGGGGTTATGAGAGCTCATTTGGTTATGTCAAGTTTATTCTAATTTTTTATTGAAACCCTTGTGGGTCGAGAGATTGAACCTGGTTCATCTCAGCCTTTGGAGGATGGAACCCTTTGGGGAAGATAACTTTCGGTGGTGAAATGATTCCACCCTAGCTGGTTTGTGGGGAAAATCACTCAGGTTTTCCTGTTGGGCGAATATAGCAATTTTGTGAGTCTCTTGTGGAGACAAAATTGGTGAATAACAATATACATTTCATGGCTTGGAGTTGAGGTTTAGGCGCCCAGGTTTGAGGAGGATTGCACATCAGTTTGGGTCGCCATATATCTGCCTATTCAAAGGTTATTCAGAGTTGAGTTATTGTAGGTCGTGGCCATAAGAATCAGTAAATGTTTTCATAGCCTTAAGCGCTGAAGACTCTCAGTCTGTAAGGGAAGGCGTGACAACTTGAGGTGCTGTGGAGTTGTTGAGTTGAGTCGTGATCATTAAGGAAGGGACGTGGTGTTGAACCCTACAAAAAACCCTTGCAAGTCGTGAGTTGTATGGTGGGCACTGGAACCTTGTAGCGGAAGTTCCTATGCATCGTTGTGGTTGTCCTTGAAGGTCGTGGGACAGAGATAACCTGTAGCTGCATATTTTCCGTCCAGCTCTGAGTCTTCTAATAAGGCCGTGGGAGCTTATTGTGTTAAGGGTGTGATGATCTAGAAGGGGGACGGGCTTCTGAAGGAGAATATCAACCATTTCAGAGGGTTTTAGATTGTGTTTTGATGAGACTTCATGCTGCTATAGGTGTTCTAAACTGTTTTGGGCATGATTACTTGCCTGGGTATGATTCTTGTTGCTGTTGACAGCCAATAACCACTGCTATCTTCCATTTCCAAGAGTACTTTTGCAGATGGGCGAGTTCCCTACCTAGAGATGTCATTCATTGGAGACTTCTACTTAACCGGGTATTTATTTTCTGAAGTAGGATCTCTGACGTATACAAATCAATGCAATATAGCTGCTGTTCATATTATCTCAGTTCTGTAATACAGTCAGTAGGGTCTGTTCTTGATCATAAATATATGGTCTGAGTTATTTTCTATGTGAATGTAATGACTGAATATCAAATGGAAACTATCTTTTAATTCTGAGATGACTGTATTGAATATGCCATGGGGTTTACGTCTTAAATGTCTTTGGAAAGTGTTGCTCAGTCAATGTGTTAGTTATTTGACAAAATGTGCAATGTGTCAAATTGAAATATCAGAAAAATAATTGTTCAAAATCAGTAGGGGTTTTACAGCTGGTGACAAGATTGTAGTGTTGACTCACCATAATAAAAGACTTGTTCCCAACTTAGTGGTCTCCAGCGAGCATGCATTTGAAATTTATGATGGATATTCCAATCCTAAAGATTATTGCCATAATATAATTGTGGGGAAAAGAAAGATTCCCATTTTAACATTATTTTGACAATAATCTTTGTAACAATTTCTTTAGTGAGATGATGGTCATGATTAACTCATTCAGGTCCAACATACTTGAAGAAATCTAGAATTTGATAAGAGATGGGAGCAAATCAAGAAATTAACCATGTAAAGAATGGTCTTTTGATGGCATCTAATAATAATAAATACTGGTGATCGCTGTTTATCCTTAATATGGAGAATTCACCAAAATTTTCACTAGTTATCACTGGGTCAGAAATGCACCCTAAATGTGAGTGTTTCAATTGCAGAAATAGCATAATCGTGATATTTTTGGTTTACTCCTCTCATCAATATAGTTCTCTGAGCTCCTTGGTTTATTGTCTGAAAGTAGATATCAAATTCTCTTGTCATAATAAATCCTGGATTGTTAGATGATGTATCAAGATTTTACATGAACACTCCAGGAGTCTATTTGCTAAGATAGTTTGTTACAATATTTTGTTTTCCTGCTATAGGTTGACCTTCATAATTGGATTGGTTTAAATATTCCTGCCATCTTAGATATTCCCTTGACCATCTTTTCTACCATTATCTTTTTCCTTAAAGGTCAGAAACTTAGTACAATTAGTCTTGGTGATGGATTTCTTCAAATGCATTAATTTTAAGGCAAAAATTTTCGGAGTTTTTATAGCACAATAGATTTATTTATTAGAATAAATCCATTTCTTCACTTCTTGAGGAAATACACCATTGGCATATTTTGAAATGAAATCCTTTCTGTTTTTTACAAAACATAAGTGTCCTCCCCATGGCTCTAGGAAAATTTCCCGCCAGCAGTTCATCGACGGAAAATTCACAGCTAGCAATTCACCGCCACGGAGAATTCACCGATGAAAAATTCACCGCCAAGTAAAATTCACCGTTTACAATTCACCGCAGTGGAAAATTAACCGCATTAATATTTTTTAATATATATTTCAAAAACTTTGGTTTTATTAAAAATATTAATGCGCTTAATTTCCGCCGCGGATTGTCAGCGTGAATTTTGTTAGTCGGATATTTTACTTGTTGTCGTTTGCTTGTTGTCGGCCGTAGTTGGCCTCGGCCGTAGTTGGCCTCGGTCATACTCGGCAGTTGTCAAATAAAACAATAGTTAGTAAAGAATAATAATGTCATGTAATGTCATGTACTCTCAGCAAAACATGTTCAGATTAGTGTTAATGTAATGATGTTATGAAACGTCGTGTCGGTTGGTTGTCTAACCACCGCCGAGCGTTATATGTAGTCGGGTGGGAATAGTCGGGAAGAGATACTGATGCTATGATAATAATGAATGAGTTTTGTTGCCGATGATTATACTGTAAGCATTGTGATACCCTTTGTACATGATATTCCTGAGAATGAATAAAGTTTCTGGCATTTTACTATGATATCTTCAGTTTACTGTTTTATCCTATGTTCTGTTTATTACGAGTTTGCCAGTAGTACGTAGAGTTTGAATCCCATTCCGTAGGCAAACATTTGGCGCCGTTGCCTGAACGGACTAGGGCATCATCCACCATGGCAGCGTAATGGGCCAACCAGCGGAAGAACCTATAAATGCTAATGAGGAACGAGAAGACTCATTGACAGAAGATTTGGTAAATTTGTGGAAAATCTCGCTCTGTGATCACGTACGTAGGGAATCCCTCGTTCGGGAGATCCCTGAGGAAGTCATCTGGGATCGGCTGGAAGTGAACGACGAGGTGAACCACCTTCTGAACCACATGCCCAGGTTGCTGGCCCGCCATTTCATTATTCTGCAAGACTTGCGTGAAGAAGAGGATCGCGAGCGCCGAAGGCAGCAAATCGTGCAACGCTGTGAAGACCGAAACAAACGGGAAGAGGAAGAACGGGATACTAGTCGGCGCCGCACTTCCGGCAACCAACAACAAATGACTTGAACAACCAAATGCCCGCATTTAATCAACAAAGGAAGAATAGAGTAACGGACGCACGGACTTCTAAGCAAGTTCGGGCGCATCAATTGCATCAAGCAAAGCAAGAGCAAGAAATCTACACATCTATCAAGGCAATGCTAGCGAACTAGATGAGGATCAACCGAAACGCAACGGGAAAGATAAAAAAGAACATATGAAAAATTTGAAAAAATAGACACGCCTATTGAACTTAACACATCGCTTTGATAGCTAGCGTGGACGGCGACCCTGACTCCATATACGCAGTAAAAATATAACCTCTAGCGACAATGAAGATGAATTGAATAGGCAGCATCGACACCGAGTTGTCACCTCTTATCTAATTTTACTACGAAAGTTGGCGGGAGGGAAGGCCGAAATTAAGACCCTGTAGAGAGCATCGGCGGGATCCTGAGGAGACCCACGGTGTTGCGGACGCTGACGAAGGACGTGGCAGTGACTCGTACGTGGCCGAGAGTGCTGGTGACGCACAGGGACGTAGCGAGGAATCCACTAGTCTAATCGGGTCCAAAACACAAGGAGGTCAACAAGGAGGTCAACCGGTAAAGATGGCTCATCCGGATCGGTAAAAGTTGCCGAAATTCCTGGGGAATGGCTCTGAGGATCCCGTACGGCATTGCAAGACATGTGAGACAATCTGGATAGCCAGCGGGCAGGATGATCCCGACCAGTGGCTAAGGGCATTTCCAGCAACACTCAGAGAGAGTGCCATTGATTGGTACTCAGAATTGGACCAAGCACAGAGAGCTACATGGAATTTATTGAAAAAAGCTTTTCAGGAGGAGTTCAAACTTCTTCGAGATGACAGCGAGATCGTTGCGGAGATATACAATACCAAGCAAGGAAAGCACGAGAGTGTGCGGACCTATAACCGAAGACTCAAAGACTTGCTGGGGAAATTGGAGGCACAGCCGGCTGACGGGTTGAAGAAAAGATGGTTCATCGAGGGCTTGCTTTCGTCATTAAGAAAGAAAATGAAAGTTGTACCTCCTTCGTAGTACGCTGAAGCATACAATCGGGCAATGGATATAGAAAGTGAAAATAAAACATCCTCCCGAGGGAAAAAGAAGACAGACGACGAGGAGAGTACGGACGACAGCGACGGTGAATCCAAGACTGTACAAGCACTCAGGAAAGATATGATGCGAATGATGAAAGAATTGAAGGCTGACAAGGAGAGTACGAGAGAAGCCAGAGAACTGTGGTGTACGGATTGCAATGGGGAAGGTCACACGAAGGCGAACTGTCCCAAGAACTTATTCTGCAATATCTGCCAAGTGATGGGACATTCCGTCAAGGAATGCCCATACAACTTAAAAGCTAGAAGTGCACAAGTACTCTTCGCGCAGGGAGAACCGTCGACACCGCCGAACACACCACCAAAGCCCCAGTACAATAGCAATGCATCCCCTGGAGGTTACAGAAGCAATAGAAGTTCGAGAAACATGATACAGTACGATGCAAAAGGAAGGCCTATGATCCAATGCAGGAAGTGCAACGAATGGGGCCACTTCGCCAGGGACTGCCAGAACGGTCAAGGTTCGGGAGGGAGATTGTGTAAGTGGTGTGGACCGGGTGATCATGAAGACACCGACTGTCCGAAGCAAAAAGTATCAATATGCTAGAGGTAGCCGACGAGGAAGTCTTGGCGATTACGAGAGCGCAATCAAAACAGGCAAATTATCCAGACCCTCGTACGGAGAAAGAACGATTTCGGGAGGCCAAGACAAAAGTAGCCGAGGCAATGGCAAATGAAGGCAAGAACTATAAAGCTACCAGTATGTTGCTACAGTCGGAGTCGGAGAAGAATATCATACGGCAGGTGCTTCACACAACCGTACCCATTAAGGTAACTGATCTTTTGCAAACAATGCCTTCTCTCAAAGTAGCACTTACCAATGCTATTGGAGAAAATCTTCCGAAGAGTTCACCAGAACGTACGCCAGAAGTGGTAGCCGAGACTTCGGATCCAATGCTCCTAGCAGTAAGCATCGGGAGGAAACCAGCCGTCGTCGAGATGGAAATCTTGGGCATGAAACTATCTAATACTATCGTCGATGGAGGTTCAGGAGTAAACGTACTGCCAGAGGAGACTTGGAAGTGTCTGGGTAAGCCGACTCTTTGGCCCCCGACATTTCACCTTGTGGGGGCAGATCAACACGGCATCAGACCACTGGGTACACTGATGGAGCAGAAGGTCCTGATCGGCACACAGCTATTTCTGCTGAATTTTGTAGTCATCCCAATGGAGAAAAAGGCATACGATGCACTCTTGGGACGGGGATGGCTGATTGCTGCCAAGGCAACCCACAACTGGAAGCGGAATACACTCTCAATAGAAAATCGGGGGAGGAAATACACCATTGATCTGAAGAACCAGGCCGTCAGTGAGGATCTGGCATCTTCGGCATCTGAATCTGGAGGAGACTCAGATGATGATGAGAGAAAGACAATGGAACCAGATGAAGAAGGGGTATTGGAGATCGGCAGTTGCTCGGAAGATGAGACCAGTTCACTGAGCGGACTGTTTCACTGGCAGATGGAGGATTATGAAGTCTTCCACCCGGATTGCCACATGCTGCAGGTCAAGGAGGGGGAAGTAGAAAAAGATAATGGCTTGACCAGTGAAACATTTCCGGCCGAGAACGGAGAGTACAAAGAAAGAGTATCAACACTGGACGATACGCCAGTCCACAAGTTTGAACAGGTACGAGATGAAAAAATTGTGTTGGAATTAAAAAATGAAAAGTATGAAAAAATTAAAAAATTAGAAAAAAAGAAAAGAGATGAAGAGAGAGAAAAAAGAGATGAAAGGGAAAATGGAAAAGAAGAGAGAAGGGAGGAGAGAGAAAGTGAACAGAAGTGGGAAAAAATAAAAATAAATAGGAAAAAAGCTATGAAAATAAAAGAAAATAAGGGAGTAAGTAAAGAAGAGCAAGGCGTATGGGAAGAAAAAGAAAAAGACGAGAAAATTAAAAGAAACCAAGGAGAAGTCAGAAAAGAAGGCAAACGTAGGGAGAATAAATTAAATAATAAATTAAATAAGTCGACCATCAGGGGAAATATTAAATTAAGTAAAGTGAGGCAGATTAAAATATACGCCTGGAGAATTAAAAAATCCGTACGGCCAAAAGGGAAATGGAGCAAGGAAAGTAAAAGACGACAAATTAAAGGAAAGAAGATTAAAAAAGGTCAAAACCCGAAGAGGAAGCAAGGCGTACGGCCAAGAGTGAAGGCAAGTAAGGAAAGAGGTGAAATTAATATAAAACCTAAAACCGTACGGCCACTTGAACAAGCAACAGGAAGGAGACAAAAGGAAGGAAGGAAAAATTTGCACGAGTTAATCAGTTGCCGAGGCATACAGAGAACAGAGGAGGAAGACGTACGGCAACAGAGAGCAGAGGAAGAAGACGTACGGCAACAGAGAGCAGAGGAGGAAGACGTACGGCATCAGAGAACAGAGAAGGAAGCCGTACGGCATCCAGGATTTCACAGACAGCACAATCCGCCAAAAGGAGAAATCGTACGACGTCTGAAGGATTTCAAGGACGTACGAGGTTCCATTTACCAGACAGCACGCCAGAGGTTGAAGCCTGTGGAGGACGACAAGATTCACCTATCTGCATCGCGACTAACTTGGCATCGTACGGCATCCAAGAGACCTCCAAACCGTACGGTATTGTCACCTTTTCCAGTGTTCATTTTATTTGCCTGGGGAAAACGTACAGCCTTTGCAAATTGGGACATTGTCAGTGGAAACCGTACGACCCTTGGCTCTGAAAATTTTTGGCAAGTCTTGCATCGTACGGCTCTTCCAGAGTGAAATTGGTGCCAGAATTGAAACCGTACGGCATCTTAGCCTCAGAGAAATCCGTACGAAATTAACACCCAGAGAAATCCGTACGAAATTAACACTCCAGAGAATTACGTATGGCATCAATTGCCTCAGAGAGAACCGTACGAC
>VDFB02026679.1:0-27345 GCA_007258455.2 Sequoia sempervirens | reverse complement strand
TGGCCACTTCCAAGGGTTGTTCTTCCTCTTGCTATAGGATGAATTCATGTTGCTATGTAGGAGGAGATTGTACTTCCTCCAAAAATTTCCTAGCTGCTTCAGCCAATCAAGACTTGGCATTCCCCTTTCATTACTATCATCTTGTGTTTCATCAACTTCCATTGATTCATTCTGCATTTCCTCAGGAACAATATGTGGGCTATGTGAAACATTCTCAAGTATATTCTGAGAATCATCATGGCTGTGTTCTTCAGACTCCTCTGAAATTATTATAACTTCAGGTTGAGCAGATATTGAGGTGACTTTACGTTGTTTCCTTGTTGAAACTCTTTTTGGCAATGTGGCAGCTACAGGATGAACTCTCGTGGCTTTCCTCTTTTTGACTTGCCTAGAGGCTTCAGACTCAACATAAGAGGAGGATAGAGAAACTGCAGTGGCAACAAGTGTTGCTGCAGGAGGAACTGCTACAAGAGAAGGTGTTGCAGGAGATGGACACTGTTTTCTTTGAGCATGAGGGTCAGACTCTGGGGTTTGTTCTGCCCTAGATGATTCTCCTACCTTCATTTTCCCTCTTTCTATTCTACTAGCAGACTTGGTTTGTACTCTGGTAGAGGGTTCTGATGTGGAGGCTGCAGGAATAGATGTTGCAGGGGTTGCTCTAGGCGGCCTAGGAAGTTGTAGACCCATTTGGGAAACAAATTCTTGCCAAGAAAAGGGTGACACATCTCTCATGGAATGCTTAATCAATAGTTTGATGACGGTATGATGGGCAATTGAATTGTCCCTTCCCCTCTGGGTTTCATGGGCACTTTTTTTTAACAGATTTAACAAGAAATTCAGGACATTAACAGCTAACCCATGCCTCATATGGCTCAATAACTTAAAATGGTAAGAATGTAAATAGGAGAAGCATCCCTCATAGGTTAAATACCTAATTATAAATGCAACATATTCTAAATATGGAAAGGGCAGCGACACTCATTTGCAGCCTTGTTTAGAGACCTCCAAAGGTTCATCAGTTGGCACTGTAAATTCTACCCTAGCAAAAATAGCATCTGAAGAGAAATTTTCCCTTGCTGCAGGAAGCTCGGTTACTTCAGCAATTCGTTCTTCTGTTACAACCACTGTTAGACCCCATACTGAAGCTTCCCCTTCTAAAAGAGTTCTTAAAAATTCCCTAGCAGCTTCCTCATTGAAAGTATCTAAACTCATAAAATAGTTTAGCCAACCACAATTATTGAACGCCTACATTGTTTGAGGATTTTGTGTTAAGAGCTCATGAGCTACAGGCTCATGTCTTACCAATTGACCACCCATATTTGCAAATTACCTCAGTCGAGATTCCAAAAACCCAAACCTTTTCTGAAAATGCAAAAGAAAATTCTTCTGCTATGCTTCTTTCTACTTCTTTCATTCTTTCCGTCACTTTTCTCTTCTTTTCCAAGAATGAATTGAAAGATAATTGCATGTAATGATTATAGGAACTACTCATATCAAGCATTTAATATTGTTTAAGATAAAACACGCAGCCATATTTGGAAAGTTCAAGAAGGATAAAAATATCTTATTAGTTGTGACAGTGACATAAGAAAAGGTTTGAAATAGATTACCCTGGCCCCTACTTAAAATTTGACATGTGTCCACACATGGGTGAAAGGACAGGCGAAGCATGGGTGATAAAGACTGATATGTACATAGTAGTTGTTGAATAAATGAAATAAATAAATAATGTGATTAAGAAAAGATATTGCATACCTTTCAATTAATGCTCGTACATGCTAGGAAAATCATAGCGCACCATGAAATGATGGTTGGAATAGAAATAATGAATGAGGCGATACGACAGGATGGATGACGTGGAAGAAAAGAGAATGAATGGTGGTGATGGATGGGAATGGAGAATGTGGCATCCTTGAAAAGGAAACCTTTATTATGTGCATGCAACGTGGAATTTAAAGAGATGCTGGCTTATGATACAACCGAAGTCAGTGTCCATTAACCAGTAGCTTGAATCGAACTGGATCTATTGTGGCTAACTGCACTGAGCCATTATCAAATACATTTTCTACTTCATAAGGACCAAGCCAACATGTGGTTAGTTTACCTTGATTTTCTTTGTATCTGGAATCATAGAGCAGCGCCCAATCACCAACAGAGAATTGCTTAGTTCGAATATGATTGTCATGCCATTTCTTTCTTTGCTATTGGACAACTTTAGTATGTTGCAGGGCAGCTTTCCTTAGT
Source organism: Sequoia sempervirens (assembly GCA_007258455.2). Taxonomy (NCBI): domain Eukaryota; kingdom Viridiplantae; phylum Streptophyta; class Pinopsida; order Cupressales; family Cupressaceae; genus Sequoia; species Sequoia sempervirens. Next base: position 25,101 of record VDFB02026679.1, on the reverse strand, counting down.
TCATCCAATGCATTCAGCTGCAAGAGGCGTTCCTTTTGAGCCTCAAAGATATCAATATTAAGTTGGAGAGCAGTCCTCAAGGTTTTATGCTTAAACTCTATTGGCAACATAGCAGTCTTACCATAGAGTAACTCAAAAGGAGTAAACCTTGTAGTCATTTTCCATGTTGTTCTATAGGCCTAGACTGCTTCAGGTAGGCAACTGCTCCAATCCTTCTTGTGTAACTGGACTGTCTTTGTAAGGATTGCCTCAATTTCTTTGTTAGTAACCTCTGCCTGGCCATTGGCTTGAGGGTAGTAGGGGCTAGACTTTCTATGTGTGATCTTGTAATCATTCATTAGTGCAGTGATTAAGTTGGATGTAAACTGAACTCCTTGATCAGTAACAAGTTCCCTTGGGAATCCAAACTGAGTAAAAATCTGCTCATACAGGAACTCAACAACTTTATTGTCATGGGCATGTGTCATTGCTTTCACTTCCACCCACTTGGTTACATAATTAGTACACACCAAAATGTATGATTTTCCATTGGATGGAGGATCAATAGGCCCAATAAAATCCATGCCCCATTTGTCAAACGAACTAACCACCACTTGTGAATGCAGGGGCATTTCATTAGACCTTGTTGGTCTCCCCATGCGTTGACATCTGTCACATTTCCTGGTATAGGTTGATGCATCTTTGTGTAGTGTGGGCCAATAATATCCTATATTGAGCATTTTCATAGATGTTCTTTTGGCTGCAAAGTGCCCTCCACATGGCTCATTTTGACAGGCATGCAAAATGTCATAGGTCTCATCTTCCCTCACACATCTTCTCATGACTTGGTCAGGTCATGTATAAAATAAATAGTCTGCAATCCATGAAAAGTTAAAACTTTTCTCTACCAGCAATTGCCTTTCCTTTGGTGAGAAGTGTGTTGGAATTTTGTTGGCTGCTAAATAATTTGAGATATCTGCATACCATGGAGTTTGAGCAGCAATAGAAAATAGATGTTCATCAAGGAAGCTATCATCAATTATCTCAGGAGTGTCAGGTGTAGGTGTTTGAAGTCTTGACAAGAAATTTGCAACCACATTTGCTCGGCCTGGCTTATCAATAACTGTGACATCAAATTCCTGCAACAATAGGAGCCATCTTGCTAATCTGCCAGATATGGCAGGCTTATTCATGAGGTATCTTATTGCTGCATGATCTGTATAAATAAATATTTGGTAACCAGTGACATAATGTCGAAACTTGTTCAAGACATACACAACTGCTAGCAATTCTTTTTCTGTGACAGTATAGTTTAATTCAAGGCCTTGAAGATTTTTGCTAATGAAATATATGGCATGCTCAATAGAATTATCTTTCTGTCGTAAGACTGCCCCTATGGCATAATCAGAAGCATCTATGTGTATATGGAAAGGCAGGTTCCACTTCAGCCCTTGAAGAATAGGTGCCTGAGTAAGTAAGTTCTTAAGCTGCAGGAAAGACTTGTCACAGGCCTCAGTTTAGGCAAACTCAGAATCCTTAGTCAATAAAGCATATAATGGACAGGCTATTTTGCTGAAATATTTGATAAATCTTTTATAATATCCCACATGTCCTAGGAAACTTCTAACATCCCTTTTTTTTGTAGGTGTTGGCAAAGTTAGAATAACTTCTATTTTTGCAGAGTCAACCTGAATTCCTGCTTGAGAGACATGATGGCCTAAAAAAATTCCCTTTTGCATCATCATGGAGAATTTCTCACTATTCAAAGATAAATTCTACTCCTGACATCTTTTCAACACTTTTTCCAGATTGGCCAATGCTTCTTCATAAGTAACTCCATAAGTAGTGAAGTCATCCATGTAGATTTCCATAGAATCATGAGAAATATTAGCAAAAATACTGATCACCACCCTTTGAAATGTTGCAGGTGCATTACACAACCCAAAAGGTAAGACAAAGTAGGCAAAAGTACCCCATGGACTGGTAAAAGTTATTTTGTCTTGATCCTCAGGGGTGATTCTAATTTGATTATAGCCACTATATCCATCCAAAAAGGAGAAATATTTTTTCCCAGACAAGGAGTTTAGTACTTGGTCAACAAATGGAAGTAGAAAGTGACCCTTTTTAGTTGTTGTGTTCAGCTCCTTGTAGTCTACACAAACTCTCCATTTTCCACCTTTTTTAGGGACAATTACGAATGGAGACACCATTGATTATCTGAAATGGGGTAGATAAAACTAGCATCAAGTAACTTCTGGAGCTTTGTTTTAACTATTTCCCTGAGTGCTAGGTTTATCCTTCTTTGAGGTTGTCTAACAGGTAAATAGTCTTCCTTAATGTAGATCCTATGAGTACAAAGTTGAGGATCTATTCCCTTCATATACCCATAGTCCCATGCAAAAGCTCTATGTTGTTCTTGCAACATTGTGAGTAGGGCAGCTTGTTGAAATTGAGGCAACTTATTATTTATATTCAGACAACATCCTAGAAACACTTCTACTTGCCTGATAAGATCATTCATAGAGGCTGCTAATAAAGGTGGTGTATGTATTTCATATGGAAGCAAATTATGATAAATTGTAGAAGATTCAGGTGTCAGGTCCTCAAAATTCAGTTGCTGCAGGAAACACTGCTGAACACAGCTATCTGCAGTAGATGGGCTACTCGGACTAGGGTTGGACTACAAAATATGTAAAAGTAGGTCATCCTCGCTGTGAAAATGGATTAGTTTGTAGCATCATTAGTTGAGCCAATGAATTGACTTCTTTAGTCTCCTCTCCTAAATCTGGACAAATTAGTTGAGATAAGTCTGGCTGAGGCTGAGCAAGTGGGTATAAAGCCAATTTCTTTCTTGACTGACCATCAAAAATTGTCATGTCTCCTAAGCGGCATCCTATAAAAGCATCAACAGTGGCTAACCATGGTCTACCCAGGATAATAGGATATCCTACCAAAGTTGCCTTAGTGGACAATATGGTGAAGTCTACTGGGTATTCCCAAGACTCAAGGATGACAATAACATCTTCTACCATTCCATTAGGCTTTACAGTGGAGCTATTAGCAAGCTACAGGACGGTAGGTGTAGACCGAATGTTTAAGATATTCAAATACTCCATTGTATTCTTGGTCATTACATTGATGGCTGCACCAAGGTCAATCAAAACATTCTTTACTATCTGGCCATTAATATTTATTTGTACCATAGGACCCCCAGGGTCAGTATATTTTGGAATGACTACCTTCCCTAACATAATATCTGCCAACTGTCCTAGAACATGGATAGTTTGGGGATCCTTTTTCTTTCTTCCTGGTTTGTTTAAACATGCCTCCTTAATGGCTTTTCCATAAATTGGGACATCTTTAATGGCTTGGAAAAGGGGAATTTGAATGTGTACATTCAACTGATCCATAATATCAAAGGTAGGCTCTTCCATAGACTTTGATGTAGTAATTTGCAATCTCCGAGGAAAAGGCGGTTTGGCCTGATGCTGCAGGATAGGCTCCTTAGAGATAGTATCTGATACAAGTATATATTCTGCAGGTTCGGTAGATTGCTCAGAGGTAGAATTTGAAATTTCTGTAATTACAAGCAGTTGTGGAGCAAAAAGTGTGGTTCCAGATTTGAGATGGATATCATCAATATTCAGGGCATAAGTTGGATACTGATTGGCTTCTGCAAAAATACATAGGTTGCTGTTGTTGTTGCTTATTATTAAGATTTGACAATGGTTGAGCAGGCATAAGGGTTTGTTTTGGAGGGCCAGTATTTGCTGTAGGTGTTGCTGGAGGTGGCATGAGGGCCTTAGGTTGTGGCTGTTGAAATTGCAAAGAGGCAGGGGATTGGTTCTGCCATTGCTGTGGACTTCTCCATTGAGGATTCTGCTGCTAGTTACCTTGGGGTGGAGTCTATTATCCTTGTGGCTATTGCCAACCTCCTTAAGGAGATTCCATTAAGTACTTTGATGGTTAGGCCAATGGGTTGATGGGCCATATGTAGGTTGCTACTGGTTATTATAATTAGAATAAGGATTACCAAAAGTCAAAGGGTCTTGAGGCATACCTTGTCTTTGAGCCCATGGTCGCCTTTGTGTGACGAAGAATACTTGGTCATCATCACTCTTTACCATCTTAAAGTCAGTAAGTAACTGCTTAGCCTCCAGGTTAGCCACCATCTTACATCTGCAGTCCCTTTTCTTCTATCTACAATGTGGATAGAACTCTGCCAAGATTGCTTCAACTTCCTCATGTTTCTTCCGAGCTTGCATAGTATCCAACTGTGTAGCCATATTGTTTATGATATCCTGCTTGAAATCAGATAGAAAATTTGTGATCTCCATCCATGAAACTCCATTAATAGAAGACTTTCCCACTATGGCTTGATGACCTCTACCCTTCTTAACAATTGCTCGAGAGTAGTTAAGACATATTTTTTTGATATCATCCCAAGGCAGTTGGGTTATATCACCTTCTCCCATTAGGTCCAGAGCATCTATACAGGTATCACTGATTTCTCTTAGGAAGAGTAGTTTCTGAGACTCTTGATTAAGAGTATGGTCTGAATTCTTTTTAAATGAAAACAAGAATCTTGAGATATAGTCTTCCAGGCTTTCATCCTCCTTTTTTTGAATTCAGAATATATCATCTCCCTTACTACCAGTCTTACAATATTTCTTGTATTTCTCAAGAAATTTTGTTTGCATGGCTACCCAACTATCAACAACACCCCTTCCCAAACTCATGAACCATCTAAGAGCTCCTTCCTTCAAAGTAGAAGGAAATAACTTCACCCTGTGAGCATCTAAATTGTAATCATAGCTGCGACAGAGGATGTCAAACTTGAACAAGAAAGTGTCTAGGTCCTCTGTAACTAGTCCATAGAACTTGGGGAGTAATGAAGAAGGAATATTTTTAAGGTTATCATTATCTTGCTGAGCAACAATGGGAAACTCAAAAGTAGGAGGTTGATTAGGTGGATTTTGTGCCATATTTTCCTAATGGAGTATCAGAGCAAATAGATTTTCTTTAGGTTCTTCGCCAGCTGGGTCAAACGGTAATTCAACAAACAGGTTTTCAGCAAATGGATTGATATTTTGGTCTCCTTCTTACTCAAATAGATTAGAAGCTGGTTCAGGATTGTTATCAATGAATGGAAGGTTAGGAAGGAATCTTCCTAGAGCATCTCTTCTTCTATGCATGCAATAAAATGAATGGTGAATTGAAGGAATTTTGAAAATTCTTGAATAACAGACTGAACTACTACTAACAATGACTTATGACAGGTTCTTATCTTGACACCATCCCCGACAACGGTGCCAAAAATGGTCGCGCCCACAAAAGGATATAAAAGTCACGGCAAAACCTTACCTTGGAATTGGACATGCCAACAGGCGACTAACATCTTCTTATGGTCGGTCATTTACTTTGTCAAACAAAGGAACTAATACTTGAAATGGAGCGACACTGTATGTGCACTAAGAACTAGTTTTAGTCATGATTTACCAGAAATAAATGTGTGAAAGGAATTCTACTTATGCTACAGGAATGTAATGTGAAGCCTTCTATATTTAATCAAAGTAGAAACCATAAGAACTATGATTGAGAGACAAACTATGAACTGGCCTTATGCTACAGGAACAAACACAGGGATGGATTCCCAATGCTGCAGGAACAATATAAGACTGAGTTTGCACTAAAAATTTCTAGAATGAAATCTAACTTATGATCAACAGAAAATAAATGATTAACTAACTAACTACAGATACTTACTAAGTGGGCCCCCTTAGCAAGCATCAACTAACTATGCAAGAGTTGAACTCAGAACTTCATCAGCTTTTATTTATAAACTCAGAATGGTATACATTGTTCTGCTCATATGAAAACTAACACAAAAATCTATCTCTTATTATCATACAAACTCTTACATGTTATCCTTCTATATTTGCTATGCTATGCTTGTCATGCTTCCACTCACGTAGGAGGAACACTTATTTAAACCAGAAAAACAACTAACTACCCAACTCTAATAGAGAAAGACGTGGACATAAATATCCTGAAACTGAGGAACAGACTTCTCATAAATGAAAGCATATCCGTTCAACCCAATCCAGGGAGAAGATTTAGCATTCCACTCTTTCCAGATTAAATGATCATTCGGTTTGTTCCCAATGACCCAGACAAAGAGTCTTCGCTGGAACAACTTCCTCGATGTCATGCAGGAAATGGACTTTACTGCAGGGCCGAGATCCGCTGCGCTTCACTCGCTCATGCTCCCTTCAACAACCTATGATGCACAAGGTGATAGAGACGAAAGAAGGCATGCATGGCAAACAACATGATACATTTATTAATCACCTATTAAATCTATCCCATTATTCAAAAACCATATGCATTATGTCAGTAGTTTGGGAAGTCAAAACATGGTAATTAATAAGACACATGGAGATGTTAGGCTATAGGAATGTAGGAATGTATTGCTACAGGATACCACCCATTTTAGATAAAAAGTCTTTAATAAAAGAGTTAAAACATCCTTTAGTAATAAAAGTAGAGATATTACTAATACATCATGATACTCAAATTATGAGCATATCCTGAGCTCATCAACTACAACTAGTCATGTCATGATACCCTTCATCATAAGGATTCAGAGGGCACTCTATCGCGATGTATGCACCAAGACAAAGTTAACTCCAGTATCAACGAAGCAGAACATGAATCTCAAAAGTTGCATTCAAGTGTACATATTTTAGCAAACCAACTTCTTCAAGCAGGATATCAATGGCACATCATGACATGGGCATCTACACCAACAACACCTTGTGATTCAGCATGAATCTTTCAAAAAAATCAAAAAAATCAAAAAAATATGAAAATCCAAAAAAATCAGAAAAAGGATTGAAAACAGTAAAGAAAAAAAATCGTCCTCTAGTGAAAACCACATGGGCACTGCTTTGGGAAAGACCATGATGAAAACTTGGCAAATAGGCGTCATGTGTAGAATTGAGCATCTACGTGCACCAGTTCGGGTGAAAGCATCTCCTCCCATCCATTATAAATCCAGTATTCCATTCATCCATAATAAATCCACCCATCCATAAACCATTTATCCAATCCATTTTCATCCATCTGAATCTGTCATCCAAGTTATCTTGATCTTGATGAAAGTTTTGGGCACACTTTACGCTTGCTTATGGTAAACATCTTGACATGGGACGTTTTAATTGACCTTATCCTATGCAGGGTTAGCTGAGACATGAAGAATTATCCAAATGAGCATTCTTTATCCAAACACCTTATCTATCACAAGATAATCCTTGGCATCCTTTGCATGCTTACCATATCCATCCATCCATACACCTATCCAAGCATCCATCCATCACATAATGTATGTTGCTAGACACTGGGGGCAGATATTTAAATCTTGATCTATATCCTCCAACTTATGTGGTGATCCGAACATTGGAAAATGTGAAATAAACTTGGTCAAAGAATTTGTGGGAAAAAATCCAAATCACTAGTCCATGGCATATTTTGACAAGAAAATATTCCTTATCAGTCTTCATCTTTCATTGAACATCAAACCCAACAATCAACATAAGTTGCATCTAAGTTGCACGTCAAACATCACATCATATCATTTGAACAACTTTTTATTCCAAACCAAGCTTCAACAATCCTAATCAATCAAATCCAATCAAAACATCATCATCTTGGAATATCCTTCCCGATCATTGTGTTGCTTAACACTATCCTTGCATTATTGTGTATCCTCAACAATGTTATCATCATCAATCCTTGCATTGTTGTGCATCCTCAACAATGTTATCGTCATCATCAATCCATCGATTTGATCCATTAACCTTAGCTTGGTCTTCAACAAAATCCCAACAGAGAACTGATATCATCAGACACATCCATATCCAAATCGTCAAAATCATGCAAAAATCTATAAAACAGAAAACATAAAAAATATTGGAATCCGAACTACATCATCTCTGAGCTTAAACGTAGGCAAGGCTAATCTTTAATCAGCCCCCGAGACATCAAAATCACAAAAACATTTGAAAAAACATCAAAATCCAAAAAACATTCAAAAACATCAAAATCTAAAAAACATTTAGAAAACAAAAAAATCCAAAAACATTCAAAAAAATCAAAAATCAAAAACATTTTCAAAAATCCAAAAACCCAAAAAAGCCTCAAAACATCAAAAACATCAAAATATTTGAAAAAATCCATCTGTTTCATCTCGCTTTCACCTGCAATAATCAATCATCCACAATAAATTGACCGTCATCTTCATCCTTTGGCAAAATAAACAGAAACAATCACAGCAATCAGCAAAATCAAGCTTCAATTGTAAAATCAAAAGCAAACAACAAAAATTTGAAACAAAATCAAACTCTTGATCAGTCGTGAACATGTCAGTCAACCTTATATCAACAGCCTATCAATCAAATCAAAACCATCATCATCCTATACAATTCATGTCCTAGGATATATCATTCCAACAATGGGCATCATTTTGGATATCACCTTGGATTCTTATCCTATCAAAACAAACCCCTTTGGCTGGAGATATGAAGAACATTGACTTGTTTGCGTACTTGATCTTTTATTTTGATTTATCTTAATGCGCTCATTCCAAGGACCTCTCGATGATATGTGAACAAAGGATTTAGAGAGATAGGAATGGGGAAATGATCATTATCTTTTGTCTGTTGTGCTTGTTGGATGTTCTTGTAAAATAACTTGGTGAATACTTGCTTTGTTAGGTACGTCCTAGCAAGGTTTCCGTATGTCAAGTGTGAACAGGAATACTCCTATCTATTTTTCAATTCAAAGTCCATCACACTAGGTACAATGCCATCTTGGTTTTTTATACCTTGATGCATCATATCTATGTGTGTTATCAAACATAAGGTAAGTAGCCCTTTTAAAATCCGAATCCTTGATAAGCGAATCATCATCATCATCATCATCTCTAATAAAGTCTCGTCATATCATGGACTTGTTGGATCCTCTTGTCATCATCTCATTTCCGCGCTAACATAACATCACCAATGCATCCATCCTGCATCTAGAAAACTGTCAGCATACCACATATCATTCATATCATACATAATAGGAAACATCGATCATTTCACATGCATTTCATTTGCATCATCATCATAATATAGATCTATTAGTCTAAGTATCTACATAAATCATCCATTGCATAATCATAGCATATCACATCATCCATGTCATCCATCATCACATCATATCATCATTTAAGTTGTTTAAAATAATATAGATTTCTTATTCTAAGCATCTTAAAAATCATTTCATTTGCATCATCTCATCATAACCATCCATTTTGAACCTCTTTATCGCGAGATCAGCCCTCAAATTGAATCTTTTTGCTCAATCTCTCAAGGGGGCAATGTACCAGTGTACTTCTTTTCGTTGGGGCATCCGAAAAATCAAGATTTTTTTTAATTTTCATCATTGCAAGTTTATTCTTTTACTCAACGCAACAATTACATTGCTTCAAGGAGGGGAAAAATGTAGACATGCAAAATTAGCATTGTGCATTCAATCAGGTCCATTCATCAGTTAATCAAGTTCACCTTCATCCATTCATCAGGTAATCTCATTAATCTCCATCTCCTAAGGTCATTCATTCAAAATTAAATAAACATTATCATCAACCTTTTAATCAAATAAATCAGACATCCATTTAATTAAATCATAATGCATATTCCATCCTTTTCTGATTTAAATAAATCAAATATTTAAGTCCTAAAAGTCAAAATCATCCTAATCATCATTAAGATAACCTAATCCTAATTAGCCTAACCTAACCACCCATAACATCCTCTAGATATCTCCACTTGCACAAATAAATCATTATTGATTTATTAAAACCCTTATTTTCCATCAACTTGGCATAAAACAGAATATTCCTTCAAATTTGAAAATGATGACAAGTTGACTTGTCCCTCCAACATTGCATTTATATCTCATTTTCTTGTCCTCCTCTCAAAATTTATTGCCCAAATTTTAATTTGAAACTCCCTCTCATGGGCACACTTCCCAAATCTTGTACAACCTTCAGCCTATCACCACTTGACAAGTGGCCTCTTCTCATTGGTAGATCTTTAGTCCCACATTCACCCATTTGGACAATTTATCATCAAGAAAATCTATAAATAAGGACTCCATTCTTCATCAAAATCATCCACATTTTTCATGCAAAGTCAGTCACTTGGTTTGAGAACTGATTTTTCACATCATCACTCCACAAATCTCCACAATCTCTTGCAAGGTCATTCTCTCAAACTCAGAATTGATTTTGTCCACGCATCATCTTGATCATCAACATATCCTTTTCATATCATGGAGCTTAATCAAGGATTTGGAAAGGGCTTCTTTCCATAGAAGCACCAATCCACTATAAGATGCTAGTTTGATTATTAGAATGATGTTTTCTATGTTTTACTTGTTTCTTTTGCATTATTCTTGTGATTAGATGAATCTTATAGGGAATCTTTGTTTGCTTTAGTTTACTAACAATGCTAAGGGATTTTTTTTTGAGCTAATGTATATTTGAGGTTATACAATTTGTTATCCAAGGTTTCTTTTTTTCATTTCTTCATGTTTCATTATTTCATCCCTTCATATTTCATTGTCAGATTATAAGGCTTAATTACCAAAATGGGTTTTGACCAAGGAAAAACTCCATTCACCTTTTGATTATTTTTTATGTAAAATTTGATTAATATTCTTTATTTGAAGTTTATATATTACATTTTAGAGTTTGTTTGATGGTCTTAAAATTTCTCCCTAAAGTGAAATTTAGTTCATACCCTTTTCCTTGCATAGATAGGAAATTTGTTGATTCATACCTTTATTTGGCTTACCTAAGGGTTGATAGTCACTTCATTATTTTCATCTCATTTCCTTGAATAAATAAAGAGAAATAGGACATTTTAATTGTGGTAAACCCCATTCTACAATCAATTCAACCTAACCAGCCATTTCTCTTTGTTTCGCCAACTAAATGCGAAAATCTAATAAAAAAGAAAAGTAATCAAAATGATCCATATTGTGCTTACCGTAGAATTTTTGGACATCACACTAATAATTTTCAAGGTTTATAAAAATTATTAAATAAATTTGAACCTCCTAAGAATCAAAATTGACTAATTTATATAAACTTTTCTTCTTGGCATTTAATAGTTGTAGGATCATAGCATATGCACTATTGCATGTTCTACATTCATTAAAAATCATCCTTTGTATTGCAAGGAGCTCATTCTCATCACTCATCTTGAATCATCATTGTCTTGCACTTAGTTGGGGAAAGGGGTTAGATAACCTTGTCCTAGTTTGGCACTTGATGTTGTCCCTTTGGCTAGCTATCCACCTTTCACATATATACAAATCAAGATTGGGATGCAGGTAACCTACTATGTGTCATACTAGTCTTTTGTTTTGTTTTCATGTTCTCGATGTGATTGGATGTACATAATGTGATCCCTTGTATTGTTCTACTTGACATCTCTTCATGTCCATCCCTCTATTTTTAACTACATTCTTCTATATTCTGTAAACATTTTATCTTTCCTTTTCTTGTGTTTTCCTTTTGGGGATGATGCAATGCGATGAGAAATTTAGGTCTCTTCCATGTTGACCCAAAATCTTTTTTTCTCTCTCTATGTGTCATTCTTCCAATTCTATGATTATTTGGGTAATGATGAAGTTTTTGAGCTCTATAATATCATGTAGCAAAGACATATTGACCCCCAAACCTATAGATCCCTTATCTATTTAAGATTTCATTTTGGGGACAACCCCTATTTCATGAGATAGCTTCATTTAGAAACATATGACTTGGCATAGGTCTTTCTGAATAATTTCTCATGTCTTCTTTATTGTTTAGCATTGATAATTTGCTTCTTTAAACTAATTTATGATAGGATGATATTTAGAAATTTATTTAAAGTGGGCGTTAATTAGGTGTAAAATAGGGTTTACCAAACTGAATTGATCAAGGTGATAAACCACTATACTTTTCCACCTAATATAGTGTGATTTATGTGTGTGATATAGTGCAAATAAAAATTAGAAACTAACCATAACTATTATAGAAACTATAATGAGATTAAAATGATGTGTACCTTTCTGCAAGAAACCTATTTTTAGGGCACAAAGGACTCATTCACCTTTAGTGGTGAATGGGTCCATGGTAGGGTTTCTAAAATCAAGATCTTCAATGCTTGCAATAGATCTTCAATGCTACATTGACAATCTTATCTCAAAAACATGCATGAATGCACTATGCCTTTGTCATGATGAAATTATCTTGAATTACTACAATAAAATCTTGATAATCTACCTTTAAATGTCTTTGAATTTCTCTTGAAGTGCTCTATAATTCTCTCTTAAAATTTCTAGGATTTCTCATAAACTTGCTAAGAGAAACAATGTGAATTAACCCCTTATCTATACTAAATCAAGATATTAACACCAAAATTCAAATAATTCAAGCTGACACCAAAAATGGAAATGAATGTTATTAAAATCCCACTAGAATAAAATTCAAAAAGGGGGTCCTTATTAAGGGAGTACCCATTCACCACCTAGGGTGAATGGGTCCTGACACAAGTTTCTAGGACCATGCCTTTGGGGGGTGAAAGAACATCAAAAACCCATGTGAATTTTGCAAAGAAAGGGAGGTCCTATAGAGGGAGGACCCATTCGTCACCTAGGGAAAATGGGCCCTAGAAAAAAATTCTAAGACCTTTATTTTTCCCAATTAAATGTTATGAAATTTAAATGTTGGGTGTCGAGGTAGATCCTCGAAAGGTGTCACAAATAAGGCTTAAATTTGAATTAAAGGGGCTAATTAAGATCACTTAACCACAATTTATTAATGACAACCTAGATAAGTGTGAAAGTGTGTTACAACACCATAAATAAGGTACAAATTAAGTAAATTTTATTAAAATGGGCCCAAGATCAATGTGAATGTGTGCAACCCATTACAACATTAGACATAGGCAAATATCATTTAATTCAATGATAGTTATTCTGAAATTAATTAAGGAAAAGGGGTACTTTTTCGATTACTACATTTTTCCTCGAGTTTAGTGAGAGGATGACCCCACGTCAAACTCACACTAAAGTAGACATCCAAGACACTTAAGTATGCAAGAATAGAAAAGATACATAATCATACCCTATCAAAGGCCAAGAAAGTTAATGAAATATAGAAGAATCAATAATAACCATTCCAATGCAATTTGGAATGGGGCTATTTTTTTGTAACATATGCTCCTCACTTTGTGGTAGTGGAAACTTAGTCTGTCCACTAGGTGAGTTGTCCCAATCATGTGTATGCTCACTTTGGGGTAGTTGAACCATAATCTGTCCACTAGGTGAGTTATCCCAATAAGGTGGCAAATGAGAGAATCATATTAGCCTCTCATACCATGCTAAAGTTAACCTCCTAAAAACTTCAATAAGGAAACATAATGTAATGCTTTTGTAAATGCTTTTGAATGTCAAGTATGTAATTTTTTCTTAGAGTGGATTTTTCTTTGTTCATGAAAGGTCTTCTTCTTAGGGAACATTGTGCCTAATGTCTCCAAGAGAGGAAAAGTCAAGGATATCAAATCACCACTAATGTGATGCCTTGCTCACATCATACCACAAAGGGGGATTTTATGCTTAGAAATATCACACTCTTTGAGGACATAAAACCCAATGACACCACCAAGAAAATTACATGTCACATGAAAAAGAAAATCACACCATGAAATATGCCAAAAGATATCATCGATGTATTCCCCCACTTTAAAGTAGTTGCTACACCGTTACTGTGAGTAATTTCTTTAAAGTAGCCATTGTTTTATCCCAAGACATGAGAGCTTTCCTCAAAAAACCCTATTCCAAGTCATATGTTTCCAAAATAAGTTATGCCATCAAATAGGAAGGAAGGGTTTCCCCTGGGCTAAAATACATAAGGGATGTATGGATTTGGGGTTAGTATGTCTTTCCTCCAATGTTGTTTTGGGATTAGTATGTCTTTGCTACAAAGTTGTTTAAGAGTATGGAATTGTCATCATTCCCCAAATACTCATAGAATTGGAAGAATGACACAAAGAGAGTGAAACACAAAGAAAAATATTTTCGATTGAACATGGAAGAGACTTGAATGTCTCGACACCTTGCTTCATCCCTAAAAGGAAAACACAAGATAAATGGAAAAGATAAGAGAAAAGGCTTTGGGGTCAACATGGAAGAGACCTAAATGTCTTAATTCCTTATGTCATCCCCAAAAGGAAAACAAAAGACAAATGAAATGATTACAACATATAGGAGAATGAAAGATACATATAGAGGAATACACAAAAGAGAGAGAGATACATCAAATGAAAAATTACACAATTGATCACATTACACACAAGATATCACATAAATAAACATGAAAAAGTAAACGACTAGTAAGGCACACATGATTCAACGTAAAGTAGGTCATCTGTATCCCAATCTTGATTAGTATAAATGGAAGAAAAACAACTAGCCAAAGGGACAAGAGCAAGTTCTAAAATAGGGAAATCACCAGGTTCAAAACTCTTTTTAGGGGATATTCGATTTAAGCTCATCGAAGAAGAAAACAATCTATTCAACTCATCATGCACTTGTTCATCAATCTTTGCACTGTCAATGTCATCATCTAGATTTATTAGAATGGGAGGTTGAATGACAATGTCCATGGAATGTTGTTGTTTATGTTGCGACGACGGTACAAAATTATCATACATTGCTTTAGGTAAGTTTGTATATTTATTTTCTATGTCGTTGTTGTCTTCTTGAGTTTGTAATCTAAATTCAATAGCACACCATCTCTGCTTATTCTATTGCATTTCAATCTATTGTCAATTTGTGTTTGTGTAAAATTAGGTTTTTCAATCAAAGTTTCCTTCTCTTCCTTGGGAGGAATAGAAGGAACAATAGGAGGTTGTTCAACTACTTTCTCTTTGACTTTGTAAACTTATTTTACTCTAGGAGGGACAATAATATTTTTTGTGTTATCCCGTGGTCTCTTGTAGGAAATTGAATGAGGTTTTCTATAGGTAGTTCTTGTATGTTAAGAAGGAATTTTGGTTCAATCATTTCTTTGTCAAGGATTGGTGATTTAGTTATCGGATGAGGCATGTTTTGCAGTGATAATTCTGCTATTTTCTTTACCTTGAAATTTTTATATGATTCAAAAAATAATTCCTCATTAGGTTTAATAGGTTCCATAGGATTGGGCCAAAAGAAACATAATGAAAAATTCCCTTGGGTAGAGGCAAGGTTAAATCCACTATGATGCACGGTAAAGATATATTTCTTGATATAGTTTATGCACATATAAGAATTCTTTAATGATCACATTCTCTCGACAGGTGGGATCAATCAATATATTGTTAGTGACCTTGTCATTGATTCCGCCAGTTATGTAAAGAGGACCATAAGATGCATGCTTAAGTATGTCATTTTGTGAGAAAGTAATGTCAAGAGGATTTTTAGTTGAGCCCTTACAAGGTTCAGTTTTGATAAATGCTACTGTTTCAATTGGTTGTTCTTCATTTATGTTTACATCATTTTTGTCAACATTCATCACTTCATTCTTTGTCTCACTAGATTTGAAAAATTAAATATTTTGCTTTGGCATGGGATTTGTAATGATTTACAAATTTTGATTAGGAGGAGCTACAAAATTATTACCTTGATCATTCACACCTCTGATTTGAAGTTGGTTATTGTCAACAAGGTCTTGTAGAAGATGTTTAAGATGCTTATAGTATGATGTACCATGTCCATTCTGTTGATGGTAATGACGATAAGCATTTTTTGAAATCCTCTAGGCAATGGTATATTAGGTTCACACTCTCTAACGAGAGGTAATGTAAGCATGTTCAGTACCACTAGGGGGATTTTTCATATCATGACCACAAGTCAAATTTTGATAATCATGAAGGGTTGTACACAATTGTGTGAAGGATTGAAATCTCAACATTTCAAGTTTTCTTTTGAGTTTATCCTATAAGTTGGCAATACAAATTTGTTGGAGGTATCTAGTAGGAATCTAAATGTTTATTTGTCAATAAAGTGTTTGGTATCTTGCTATGAAATCAATCACTTTCTCATCCTCTTTTTGTTTGCATGTCATTAAATCATCAAGGGTCATCCTAGGACCCATGTGAATATGGAAGTGGTTGTAAAAGGCATCAATGAGTTCATTGAATGAACCAATTGAATGGTTCAGCAAAGAAAAGTACCTCTCTAAAGCGGTATCCTTCAAGGACCTAGGGAGTAGCTTAGCCAAAAGTTTATCCTCAAAGATGAAATCACTACACAAGGTTTTCAAATTTTAAACATGGCTTACAAGATCTCCTTTTCCACCATGTTTCTTGAATCAAGGGACTTCTATACCTTGTGGCATTTGTGTGCTAAATATGTCAAAATATAGCGGGTTGGACTTGATGTATTCCAAAGGTTGATTGTTGTTGTTTTGTTGTAATGTTACAACTTGTTGTTGGAGGGATGTCATATTTTGCAAAAGTGAGCTAATGAGAGGATCACTTTGATTGTAAGGTTGACGGGAATAAGGTGGAGTGGTTTATTGTATGCAGAGGACTAGTGAATTGTAGGTTGGTGAAGGTGGATTGTTGAGGAGGGTTGTAAAATATGACCTTCTTTGTTTCTTACAATATGACATTCGCTTTGCCCATTTTCCTATTACTACCTTCACACTAAACCAATTTAAATTCCTAAAGTACTTTTTTATAAAAAAAATATTAATACTATTTAAGAAGCACACAAAAAATATGAATTTTAATATACACTTGTTCCAACTAGTTTTAGTACAGAAAAACAATACACAAATTTCACAGTTTCAATAACAAACCCTAACCTCTATATTTTGTGCTCTCGCATTCTATAGCATTCTATTTCATTGGTTCTGCTTCTCTGCATTCAATACAAAACTCTAAATTTCAACCACAATTAATCAACATATAGTAGAAACTTACCAACCTAAAAGCTCCTAGCTTTGTGGTAGAACTCGACGCAGTCCCTTTTTAAATAGTGAAACATGTAAGAGAGTGGAGGCATTGATTTGGGAAAAAAACTAATGTTTTAATTTATGGTTGATTAATATTTTTTACAAGATGGAGTTGAGAGATGATATTTAGACGGTGGAAGCTCATAAATGATTTCATGTTTCTTCTACACTCGGGATGAATACTTTGAATCAGTTTTTAATTTCAATGGATGGAAAGCCTCGAGAGGAGGCAAATAGTTGTCATTTTTAAAAGAGAAGAAGAATCTACAATGAACGGGGTCACAGCAATAAAAAGGGGAGATTGGCACAAATATTTGGAGGAGATTAGATGGCAAAAGTAAACTTAGCTTATCATTGTCAAAATATGTAAAACCCAGGTATGGTAGTAGTGGACCGGCTGGAGCACCATAACCTCGTCTATTGCTACTTAAAGTGCACCAACAAATTTTATGGTTCGTGATGAGATGAACCACTCTGATATTGGCGACGAGGTATGCTAATCATCTCTATTTTTCTATTTTTCCGTAATAAAAAGTCGTAAATCTAGAGGAGACCAAATAGGTAAAAGTTGGGAAATTGGAGGCTAAGACTATATTTTTTTCTTTAGCATGACCGATTGTTTGCAGATTTTCATTCTGGGCAAGGCTAAATTAGATGTGTCTCATTGAGATTGAACGCATCGCATATAGAACTTGACTATTTTCAGCTTTGTAGATTAAAAATGATCTTTTTGTAGCTTAAGATATTTTCTAGCAATCATGGTTTACTAGGTTGGGGTCGCTTCTCTGAATCAATGCAAATTCTAAAACCCTAATTTTTAGTTCATTTCACTCATGGGGGAGTTTATAATCGCACATCAGCGTTAATTCTGATTATATTTTGTTCAACTTGTTTCGGATAAAATTCAAGAGTTTAGTTCTCTCATATTTTCAATTGATTCATCATGAAGTATTTCACGATTTGGGTCCATTGTAAACAATAGATCTCGTAATGGTCAGTTGTAGCAGCTTGGTAAATTAGACTCATCGGTATTAACATATGATTTATAGGAATTCTAAAACAATGCAAGGAAATCAATTATTTTCCTAGATAAGAGGAATTTTGCGTTAGTAGGGTATGTATAACACTAAACACGAATGAAAAAGTATTCCACAGGGACAAAATATTCTTCTGCATTATCCATAAATCCAATACATCATTTGTTTAGAGTGAAACTCAAATGCACTCGAGAAACTAAAACAACACATACATTCGAAAATTAAAAAAACAATCTGCTAAGTCCATCTGCATAATTTTAGAAATTTTGCTAGTTTTCTTTGTAGATGTCCTAGCTCAGTTTCTAAACAAGAGTTTTGCATCTGCAGCTGCTTCTTTCCATTTTCCAAGCGTATTTTCTGAGCTTCAAGGGCAGCCCTCTTACATCCCAAGTGGGCATTTCCATTGATCTAGAGAGATCAGTGTGGACGCAGTCAAGTCCTTTATCCTTTTTGCCTCCTTGGTCCTCATTAGACAACACACACAGATCTCTTCCCCCACTGGAGGGATTGGGCGCCTCGTCACTCCCGGGAAGTTGTGAAGAAGAAGCCAACTTATTACTGTTATTAAAACCTGTACATCCGTTTTCCTCCACAGTAATTGTAGCATCTGACAGCAATATGAGATTGTTGCTCATTTCAGGAATTTGGGATTTTGAGCAGGAGGGTAATTCATTGGCACAAGCTTTCTTATGTGTGTCCCACACATATCCATCATGCATCATCGTCTTTCTTTCTACTGATCCTCTACAGTTTTTGTCTTCTCTATTTTCTTCCCCTCACTTCCACTGAGAATCCTCTTTCCATGCTCTTCCATAATATTATATAGTATAGATGAAATCTCTTTGCTGGCGTTTTCTTTATCCCCTTTTCTCCCTGAAACATCCCTTCCCCAGATGTCATATTCGTTGATAGAAGGGTCTCCGTGCCCAATAACACTGCGAGGACTACTGGATTCGCCGAATGCTTTAATTGCTAGATACTGGAGGATGGTCGAATAATTAAAAGAGATCATGCGCTTCTGCTGGACAGATTCGATCTGCTGCAACATTCGCTCTTTAACAAATTTGCACCAGTTGAAGCAAACCCCCTGAGAAACCTCAATGGCAGTCTGAACAAACTTAAATGGAATATAACCCGCCCTCTTAACCCCCAGGAGCTTGTAAACTAAAAATTTGCAAGCAAATTGCACAGTTGGGTCAACAATTGCATCAAGCAATAATCCCGAATATTTCTCACCCATTTCAGATTTCGTAAGACTTATTGTTATTTCCGCTCAATCATAATCTCTTCAGGGGTATAGATGTCTACCTGAATTTGGCAAACCCGTTGCTTCGTGGATTTTCTCTTCTATAATCTGCATGCGCTTTTCTCCTACTCTCAACTCCCCGTCCACCATGAAATCGATGAGCGCCGCGCAGAAAGCAGTGTCGCATCTGTAGGTGACCGCCTTCAGGAATGGAAGAATACCCGCTTCCTCGAGAACTGATCTTTGGTTACTGGTTAAATTTTGGTCCCACATTGTACGCAGAGCTTCTGAATTAATCTCGCGGACCATCACGCCGGAACGCAAGATCTTAGCCTGCGGCTTCTCCTCCATTTTTCTGGCCAACTCGCTCACTTGTTTACACAACTGGTGTAGATGGATTGTTTAAGAGCTCGAGTAATCTGTGATGTATATATAAGAATGTTGATGTACAGTGATATTCGTGGTGCTTCCACGTATCCACTGGCTGCATTTAAGGTTTGTGGCACCGATAATGGTGGCACGGATAGAGGTAGAAACGATGCGGCTTTTCGTTGCCTGAGAATTGCTTCGTTAGAGGCATCGTTAATCACATCCAATTCTTGCACTAAAATAATTAATTCAAATCAGAAAGTATAAATAAATAACCGAACATATTCATTTTTTAATTTAATTACATTAAATAAATTTCACTTATTGATTATCTATAACTAAATAGATGTACCATATTAACTTTTATTTAATAATATTTAAAAAGAAAAATTTTATATATAAGAAAAATATAGGATTAAAATAATAAACAGCAATCAAAATGTCTTAAAAATTAATATTGAAAAATAAAAAACAATTTTTAACTGTTTTAGATATATAGTTTATTTTTGTCTATTTTATATTATAAAAATATAGGATTACAAATAGTAAAGGGCAATCCAAATGTTTTAAAAATTAATATGGAAAAAAAAAAAAAAATCATTTGTTTTTAGATGTAAAGTTTATCTTTGTCTATTTTATATTATAAAAAATATAGGATTAGAAATACTAAAGAGCAATCAAAATGTTTTAAAAATTAATATTGAAAAATAAAAAATATTTTTTTATGTGTTTTTAGATGTGAAGTTTATTTTTATCTATTTTATATTATAAACATATAGGATTAGAAATAGTAAAGAGCAATCAAAATGTTTTCAAAAAATAATATTGAAAAATAAAAAATTATTTCTCACATGTTTTTAGATGTGAAGTTTATTTTTGCCTATTTTTATATTATATAAATATAGGATTAGAAATAGTAAAGAGCAATCAATTTTTTTTTAAAATTAATATTGAAAAATAAAAATTAAATTTTCACGTGTTCTTAGATGTGAAGTTTATTTTTGTCTTTTTTTACTTAAATAAATTTTATATATGGATCAAATAAATTTAATATATTAATAATGATGTAAATATATGTCAAAATCAAAATTTATTATATATTATAAAAAAGCAAAAATAGTGTAGAATATTCAAAATATTTTTTTCTTAAATTTAATATTTAAAAATAAATAATTTTTTTTTATTGAGGTTTATAATTTTATCCATTTTTTATATTGGAATTAAAGTTTATTTGGAATTCATTTACTTTTTGAAGTATGACTACGACTTAATGTTTTTCAAGTGGGTTTTGAATGAAGTATACCAATCACTTCTTATTTTTCACATGTGTTTTGGATGTGGTGTTTATTATTAGATATACCTACGAGTTTTGGAAGAAAATATATATATTTTGTATATTGACACTAAAGTTTGTTTACCAAAATTCCTTTAGATTTTGAAGCATAACTATCACTTATGATTTTACACGTGTTTGGGATCTTAAATCTATTAGATATACCTACGAGTTCTCAAAGCCATAATTTATTTTTATTGCAGGCACCTTCACAAATTGTACAACATAATATTTAGAGATTGTGGAACTATAGGCATGGCTAGTTCTTAACTAGTTATTAATAATTCTCTTTTTAACCAATGAGAGCTCAAGCATTTTTTCTATTTTATCTATTATCAATCTATACATTTCAATTATATAACAAAACATATTTCAAAATTCAATTCTCTTCAATCTAATTGGTAGACAAATTTCACTTGATATAAGTGATTAATGTGCTTCCATTACTTCCATTTCACGGAATTTTAAAAAATATTTACTTTTTTATTAAAGTCATTCCTTTAAATAAAATTGGTGTCTTAGACATCTTTTACATTAATTTTACTAATAATAGATAGATTAGTCTATAAATATTAAAAAATATTTTTTATTAAATGCATGTACCTATTTACATAATTAAAATCAAAATTTATGCCCATGTTTTTGTATAGTAAAAAAACAGTTTACTCTTAAGTGAATAAATAACTATATGTTGTTCTCCCATTTATTCACTTTTCTATACATAGATATTAATATTTAATATTTAAATACATCTATCTAACTTATGCCACCTTTAAAATGATATCTTTGCATCTAATAAATCTATAATAAATATAAATGTATGATCTATTTTTTTACTATATTTATTGCTTCCATACTTTAACATAGATTTATCTAAGATATCTATATATTACTAAATACTTTTCTTTAGAAAAAATGTACTTTAACATTGCAAAAGATAAATATTTAATTTAATTTAGAAGTAATAAAATATTCTTTACCATGTTGAATATTGTAACAATTTTAAAGCTATTCAAAACATTTACACCTACTATCCCAAAATGTACTTTAAGAAAAAAAATAGCAAACATTCCACACATATCCATATGTTGTACAAAATAGATATCAAACAGTGCAGTACTGCCTGCCCAATTTGATGTTGCAACAAACTCTTACCCCTTGGCCAAAGTAATCAAACAAAAGCTCAACATTCACTCTAGCTTCTCCAAGATGGACTCATCCTTTTCAATACTCTTAAATTCAATAATTTTGGAGTCCTAAAGGGGACCATCTACAAACAACATTAGAATGTTATCATGTTTAACTAGTGTGCCAACATTACAATAATATTCCAACATTATAACTAAGACTTGCAAGATGTACAACACACTTAGTCCTAATATTACTGAGAATGGAATGCCTCAACCCAAAAAATCTACTTGGTACAAATTAAATAATAAAGATACTGAGATCTAATGGACATGATAAGCCTTACAACTCCAACTCAGGGTAATTGGCCTAAGAACTTATAGATGTTGTACTTGGTAACTTTTATATCTTTAGTGTCTTTTAAGGGACATGTATTTAATGCGATGTGATAAAATCTTTGTAACTACTTTAACCTAGTGGGCTTTGGTTATTTGATTTTTTAGTCCATAAATTAGATCACGATATAATTTAGCATACAATGGGGTAGTAGCAACATTGTGGATCTTGGTGAGCTTTGACCTGACACAACTCAAAATTGTTATCCAATTGGCTTGTGTGTTAAGCTGGAACTAGAGTTGAGGGTCCTTGTTTGGAACTCTAGCTCTCTCTACCCTTGCTCCTCTCCTCCATTGAAATTTATTTGTTGAATATCTGAGCTATTCCTATTTGTGTTTTTGTGTTGAGCATGGGGATATATTGTTGATTGGTTTGTACTTACTTATGTTCTATGTCCATTAGTTATTTGAATCCTAAAATCAAGATTGTAAAGTGCTTTGTGCCCTGTCGTCAGGTCTAATTCTATCACAAGCTTTGTCACCAAGTAGATGTGCCTTCCACCAAGTAGGTACTTATCATTTGTGACATTGCTAAAATTTATCAAACACAACTAATTAAAACATAACAATTCTATTACTAGTTGATAGGAACTCTTTCAAGGTCTCTGCACCTCCTTGTTATTATTGTATCTATGACATGTCACAAAAACAAATGAAATCCTCCTTACATATTTCTTTATATGAAATTTTAACTAGATTTTTTTTATAATTACTTCAAATTGTTTTTTGTTATACTTAACATACACTAATTACTTTTATTTTTTATTTTTGAAGGTTTTTACTTTTCCAAATTAATGAAAAGTAATTATTTTAATAGTATAAATTGGAGATCTTTCCTCAAATTGTATTTAAACTTCTTAATGTTAGAATTCATTTATATTCTTATAGTTCTTAGTTTTTTTTTTTAATTTATAATATTATTGTATTTTTTAACATTGTCACTATAGTTATTTTTAGAAAAGGATATATCTTAATTTCACATTGGGATTTTATATTGAATCTTCTAGAAAGAAATTATAATGAATCTTTATCATGATTCTTATTTTCAAATTGATTTTTGTTTTATGTAATTTTAATATAGGGTAAAAATAGATTTCTAAAGGGTGCTAGCCCATGTACAAAATAAAACTAGGAAGAAACAACAAAATTATTTTTCTATAATAATATTAAAGAAATAAAATATATTTTTTTTATCATTTTGTGTATTAGAGGCCAAAATAAAAGGAAATTTCACCTTAAATATATGAAAAATATAATTTTTTAAAGAGACACAAGGAGTGATACTACCAATTGATTAAGAAGCCATGAGATCTGAAGAAAACTTAATGAAGAGTGATTGGAAGAACACATATTTAAATGAAGGAACTGTGGATAACTACCACTCTCTGGTATGTCAAATATACTTATTCATTGTTACTTCTATGAATTATTCTATCTTTTATCATGAAAATATTAATTTTTAACCTTAGGGATCTCCTCTAAGTAGCATTCCAATTATTTGGGCATCTATTCTATAATAGATAATAAAATATATCTCCATACCATTCATCTAAAGTAATGTTCTCTTGGAAATATTGTTGGAATATGAGTTCCCCATCATCTCCTAATAAATTATGTGAAGGACAATATCCTCTAGCCAACTTCATGGGTTGTACTCAATGTTAAAGTCTTAGAGGATAGTCATCCATTTTCTCCTTCTTTCAACTACCTTCTTATCCAAATCTTTTTTACATAATCTATGTATTTTTGAATGGTAAGATCATGGAAGCTACATGGTTTTTAGCACCATCTTCTACCTTTTGAGTCAAAATTCCAACACAAATTTGTTTCAAAGAAAATATATAACTATTAAATGGTTTAATATTGTTAGGACTAGAAAACATAGGAGTATTGGTGATGGCCTCTTTGATTTTCTGAAAAGATTTCTTAGCTTCCAAGGTCCGCTTAATTATGGAATTATTCTTCAACATATCATTCAAGGACTGTAGGATCTCTAAAATACCATTGATAAAATTTCTTACGAAATTGATCTTTCCAAAGAATGATATAAACTTATTTTATTTGGTAAAAGATAATTTTAAAATAAATTATATCCTTTCTAGGTGAATTGAGATATAATTTTAAAATAAATTATATCCTTTCTAGGTGAATTGAGATACCTATTTCTAAAATTACTAGGCCTAGAGTCTTCCCTTCAATCACCCTAAAAATAAATTTCTTAGGATTTAAGGTAATACCTAATTGTTTGCATATCTGAAATATTTTAAGTAGATCTCCTATATTTTCATCTCCTTTTCTTTGTAATTTTTTGAGGTCATCCATGTAGATGATGATACACCTCCCAATCAATCCCTTAAATGTAATATTCATAGTTCATGTGAAATTTTCTCCTACATTGATAAGACCAAAAGATATCCTCATATATGAAAATGTTTCCCATTTTATGGTGAAATAAGTCTTTATTATATCTTCTTTTTACCATTAATTTATTTTAGCTTGACTATCGATCCAAA
>VDFB02026678.1:0-65501 GCA_007258455.2 Sequoia sempervirens | reverse complement strand
ATTCAATGTTGTTAGATTGTTGGCCCTACTAGGTAAAGACAATGCAATGAAAGATTATATTTGCTAGAAGTACCATACTACAGTGTTGGATAGTTGTTTAAGCTAATTTTTTTGCCTTATTAATTATGCTTGCAAGGTGATATTTGAAACAAAAAACATGTTCAACAAGCTGGAAAGGCATTAACTTAAATGTTGATATACCAAGTCTACAAGCAACTCATGTTACAGAAAATATTTGATGCACCAGTGTAATGGGACTATTGAGTGACTAAAGTAATGATAAATATATGTAAAATTTACATTAAATGGAAAAACATTCTCTAAGTTGCTCTATGAGATGCAAATCTTGATGTTCGTCACTTTCACCAATATATTAATATTTGTTCCCTTTGCATATGGAGTTCACATTTTGTTCGATATGGACCTTGTATATATAATCTAAGATGACATAATAGCTTAGGATTTAAAACTTCTTGTTACCTAATTTAGCTACTAGCTCAATCAGGTAGAGTTGTGTTTGTTTTGCAAAGTAAAGATAAAAGGTATACAGTTTGCTCTGCCATGTTATATTCATATGCATAAAAGAAATTATCAAATAGACCGCATTACATTATGCAAATGTATACAACAGAGAAGAGAGTGAACAGTTGTTGCATAAAAGTAGTGTTTATTGATAATTACAAGTGTATAATTTCCCACACAAGCCATGGGATTAACTCCTTCAATGTAATACAAAAAGTAGGCTATACATTTGAAGAAAAGAAGAGCATATAAAAAGAAAAGGCATCCATCATTTCCTAGGTGGCGAGGATGGACGTTGATCTATTGCATCTCCAGACAACTCCCGAGTCCTCCATAGGGTTGCTCCATTGATCTAGAATGCCTACAAGAGTTGAGAAAATTTGGTGTTAGAGCTCAGAATATGTTTTCTCATAATATACTATTCAATTTCAACAAACATATAATGTACTATCATATGACATTGAAATAGTTTTGCAGTATCAAAAATGAAAAGAGAAGCAGAGGAGTATCATCAATTATCATGAGGCATAATTAGAAACTTTTGAACTTCATTTTTTTTATCTAACATGTTTGTTCACTATGCAGGTATAGGTGAAATCTTTCATTGCTAGATCTTTTTCACTTTGATTTTTTAGCATGTGGAGTAAAATGCGCTCCCACAAGGGTTGAGCGCAGCATGCTGCCCTCTTGTTTTCTGAGAGGGGTATGGGTGTAGACTCATCACATTTGTCAACTTTGAATAGATACTCATCACCCATGATAGTGAAGTTAACAGACCTCACTATCATAAATGAAAGGTATTTATTCTATAGAGAAAAATAAAATCACAATGAGATAGGGACAACATTATGTATCAAAGGCACACTAAAGAACATTGCCACTATTGGTCACCAAAATTTTGCTTTTCAAAGACAAGCTATCATCTATTGATAAGGTAATACAGTGCCAATTCCACTTTTGAAAGCTACAGATGTATCTTCCATTATGTTGATATTAGATATTATATATATGTGAGGAAGCTAAGAGAAGAGAACTTCAAAATCAACTTCTTACAAAGTATAGACATGTGTTAGAAGTCAGCAAATTGTTAAGGTTGCTCCATCAAACATTTCTGAAAGGTAAGAGTCAATGACAGTCTCTCATGAGAGTCAAAGAGGGTGGACAACCCAAAATACTTGCCATATAAATTGACAAGAAGGTTCAATGCAACAGTTATGACTGAGATCCAACCAAACAAAACTACTACTAGTTGTATAAGCAAAAATGATACTATGGGCAATGGGTCAATTGGAAAATTAGAGTCAATGATGTAAATGCTAAAGTACAAGAGTTATCTCCTAATTCAACTATGAAGAACCTGATCAAATAAAGGGGGAATTGATTTACAATGACAGTCCTCAAGTCTAGCATATGAAGATGCTTGAAAGAATCTAAATTAAATCTCTCAGTTGGAATAGGAGTGTAAGCATTTCCAAGAGCTCTAAAATGAATTGCAAGCATCATAGATAGGGTAGGAAGGTTACCACTCCATTATGCACAGGCAACATAGAAGAGACCTTTGGAGGGCAGTGGATAGTCTTCAATAGAGGTCGTTGAATATGGCAGATCTTAGAGGGATGGATAAAATTCTAAGTAAGAAAAAGTGATCTCGGAAAAAATAAGGGAGTCATTTGTGGAAGCCTATAACAATTTCATGTGACAATGAGATGGTGAAAAGCGTGAGCACTAAGACAATGCCAATACAGAGGAATATATAGTGTAGCACAAAGGATTTAGTTTCAACATGAAAGTATTCTAATGAGAGTTGATAAGACAGTGACTTCAACAAAATAGCAGTCTCTTAGCTTTGCATCAATGAAGAAATCACAGCTACAGAATATGAGGAATGCAAAGAATGAAGCCCAGAAGCCATGCTTGGAGATGAATCTTTCCTCCATTTTTCTCTAGAAGGAAGGAGCCACGAAGTAGAATAATGAAATCAAGAAAGAGAAATGAAACATAGAATGCAGGGAATGTAAGCCAGAACACCCACATAGGTCAAAACCATCGAGCTTCTACAAGTATGGGGAAAAAACTCAGAAACTTTACAGAGGTCAAGCCAAGGATAGAAGATTTTAATTACTTTTATTTCCAAAAAGGTGTAAGGGGTTTTCCAAAGTAGATCCATGGCCATAAAATGCAAAGAAGCTTTGGTATTTACAACAAAAATGAAAGCATAGTTATTTTCAGAAAATGAAGAACATGACTGGAGCCACGGCCATGATAGAGGAGTCTCTATATTTTCCAAAATATGAAACTAAAGCCACTGCCATAGTGAAAAGATGATGCAATTCTGACAATCCCATAAAACCAGAAAAATAAATCATGGAGTCACGAGCTATAGAATAAGGAAAAATGAAAAGAGAGAGCCATACCACGCGCATATTTCTCCATGAAAGTGCAGGAAAAGCTTCATCCAAACCCTATGTCGGTGGGAAGAGAGCTTCAGAAAGCTCAAAGGTTAAAATGAAATGCACTCTTTTGCTTTGTGATCAATTTTGTTGGTAGGGTTTCAACCCTAGCTTGTGCCGACAAGTAAAAGGTATTTTTACCTTTTATTTAAAATATTTTCAATGTGAACTAATGCCCGTGGTGAGTTCATTCCTAATTAACTTTGTATATCCCTTCATATATGCTAAGTATAGGAGTCCTTTAGGACTTATAATTTTGCATTTGTTACCCACATGGGCCAAGTCAATGTGTTTTTGCATTTACTTTGAAATGTAAGACATTTGACTTAGTGATATGGTTATAAATCACTTAGTTAAGTGTTATTTTAATGCAAAAGTGATGTAATTATGCCATGTAAATGCATTAAGGGAATATAGTTAAGCTTTTATGTCTATGCAAGCATATAGTGGGGAGGTTAGTGAAGTTGGTTGACATATGGAGAAGATGTAGGACAACTTCTACTCACTTTTTGGAGGGAATGAGAGTATCTAGGGGGCGGTTTCTCATGTTTTTATGATGGATAAGGTCAAAGTTGACCTTTTCTTCACTTGGACTTGTTTTGGAGGGAGTTTGAGATCTATTTTCTTGGCTTTTTGGTTACACATGACCAAGAAGCTTCTAGTTCCTATTTTGGTGCATTTTGATGGAGAATGGATATAGTCACTTCATGACTCATTTGTAAAGTCAGTTCTTGCTATGCTCTTGGTTCTACTTTTTGACTTTTGAAGTCCTTGGGAGAGGAAGACTGCATATTTTGTAACTCTTTTGAAATGTATACCAGTGGATACCTTGGATATCAATGAAGTTGAGTTATTTTACCTTCTCATCTTTATGCTCTATTGTATTCATTTTATTTGATTGATGCAACTACTTGTGGAATTACTTATTTCCTTGTGGTTTTGTCTCATTGTTAGCACCTTTTGCATAAGAATATGTATGTTGCAAGTTATAGGTTGTGTTGAAATGCAAATGGTTCTAGTTGTGGAAAATATCTTTCCTTCTAGGAGTTAAGCATTAAAGCCTTCTTATGAAATATTTATGCAAAAAACATATAGATTTGAGTTGTGTATGTCAAGCTTTATCATTGGTTTAACTATGTGTACAAGTTGTGTTACAAGTCCTAGTTAGTGTTTTGGTGCATCAACTTCATTAAGTTTCAATTTCCAGTTTATGTTATCTTTTACCCCTTTCCTCTGCAAGTCATTAGAGTAGTTTAGGTGAGTACCTTAGGAGCCAACCTTCTCTGGAGATTCACTCCAACTTACGAGCAACTCACAAGCCCCTTGAGTGTTTCCATGTTTCACTAGGTGACTGAGTTCTCACAACTCAGTGAGGGTGCACACTTCAGTGACAACACTTCCCAATTTCTAGTCCTCTGCTAATATGACGTAGATGGGAGAAATGGCAATTCCTCATTATGTGTTGGTTGCAAATTATGTTCTTTGAAGAGACAATTTTCTAAAAATGACAAAGATCCATTATTTTTGTAAGAAAAGTACTAAATTTAGATATGCATTTCTTGCAAGAGGGGAGCAAAGAAGAGATCATTCAATATAGCTCTTCCAATGTAAGATTTTATCCATGTAGAAGGTCAATTTTTTCTAAAGGAAACTTGTTCATAGGTGGCATGGGTCAAATATGATTATATTTTGAATTCCTTATAAAAAAAACCATTGTCAAGGTCCACTTTTACTCCCAAAAACATTGTTTGTTTAATCCCTCAAATTCTTCCCAAAAGTTATTTTAGGCTTAGCCCCATGTACTAGCAACCAATGATGTGGATAAAACCATTTGACGAAAGGGGAGGGTGGAACACATGGTTGGGTGAAGTCAATTTTCCATGTGGAAAGGGGAAAATTGTTGCAATAAGCATAACTCAACTAGGCATTCCCTAAGTGCTCGAGTGTCTCCCTATGGATTTGATCCCAATATCCAATTGGTGATATTGGGATGGTTTTTCTTGAAATTACTTGATGACATTAGAAATAATGAAAATTAGATTAGCCATGTGATCATTATGTTAACAAGGTGGAAACATTGCATATGAAGGTTATATGGCACATTATGATTGGTTCACACAATTCAAGGAATGGAATTCAAAATATAAAAATGGGTTGAGTTGGGCAACATGTTTTTCTGGTGATATTGGGTTGATTTTCCTTGGAATTACTTAATGACATTAGCAATTATGAAAATAAAATTGGTACTATAATCATGATGTCAACATGGTATATCCAAAGGCCATGTGGCACATTATGATTGGGTCATATGATCCAAGTGAAAAAATTCAAAAAAAATCCAAAATGGGTTGAGTTGGCCAATACCTATTTGAGTGTCATTGGAAAACTTCTTTTCTTAGCATACTTGTTCATCTAATTAGCCACCCAATCAATATTTTTCATAGTAGTAATCCAAGTCAACAAGATAAAATTCAATTCAACACATAGTTAGCAAGATCAATCTAGTCAATGCACACACAACATTCAATCAACAAAATATACACATGCCGCATATCACCATAAGTTTCGTACTTGCCATTTTTTATTTATTTAAATTTGAATTGTTTTCTATATACAAGCAATTTCCTTCCAAAGGTTGAAACTTTTGCATATGAACTTTGTTCAAGTCTATTCTTCAAGCATTGGAAAGTTCGTCTCAAGCTCCATATGTAGTGATATGCACATTGCTAGATTTTGGATTATCCTCATGTGAGTTTAATGTCTCTAAATATTGGAAAGGCTATTCTAGGACCTCAAAATTATTGGGGTACAATTATCAACTTTAGATTTATTTTGTTGAGATTGTTTTCAGGACAAAAGGATTATGGAAATAGCAATGCATGGATGAAAAAATCCTACAAGTTGAGGAACAAGAGGATGCTTCAATAGGGTGGATAAAATTATTGTACTATGTTGATCCATGTTGTGCCTAAATAATATTTTCATACATAGAAGTAGAAAAACTTCAAAGAAGATGATTGATAAGTAAAAGAAGTTATTCAATACAAGTAATGAGTTAAAGGAGTTCCAAAATGAACTATGAGAAATTTAAACTTGATCTATTATCAATTGAAAGGATTGAGGACCATTTGTCTCATATAAAGGATCTTTTATTTTAGTAGGAACAATGTGGAAAGAAGTAAAAAAAATGCAAATTGGGATCATTCTAGGTTACTTTACCCTACTTTATGACATGTTTTTCTCTACATTTTTATCTATGAGAGTTATGAAAAAAGCAACAAGACTACTATCATTTGATGCCATATGTTATTTGTGGATTATTAAAAAAGAAAAAATCCCCATAATGGGTGTGCTTGGTTCAAAGAAACATGCTTAATTTAGTAAAAGGAAAGGGAAACAAAACTTTTTAAAAAGCCATAATAAATATATGCATCCAAGAGAAAAATAAGGAGACAATAATGATAAGAACAATAAGAGTTTTCACTATGGTGATCACAAGGAAGAGAAGAAACACAAGGAATGTATTATCATGAGCAAGGACACCTACTGTAAGAAGAAAATGAGAAATATTATGGAGGAAATCAAATAATTCTTGTTAAATCAAGGTAATCATAGTAAAAAGTGTAAGTGTAGTGTCCTTTTATCTCATGCTTACTTTTTTCATGCATAAAATTCTAAATGTGAATTCATTGTGAGTTTTGATTTCACTCATCATATGGCTTATTTTGGATGGTAGCTTATTTCAGAAACCTTGGCAAAGAAAATGATGATAAGTCTTTGTAACAAACAATTCTTCTCTTTCCATTGCTAGCATTACTAAAGTTATGCTAGAAGATGATATGATTTTGGATGTTTACAATGTTCTTGATTTGAGTACAATTATACTATATCTTTATCAAATAACTTAATGAGGCAATAAAATTTTTCCTAGATAAGTTTTTTGTGAAGAGTATAAGTAGAAACTTATAAGTCATTTTCAATGGTGTATGCTTGATAAAGAAGCCAAGGCACATCACAATCTTCTAATTCTAGAAAAGTGTTGTTATGTGGTTTTTGGTTGAGGATACACCTAAACATGTTGATACTCTAGATGAAGGTGAGATTGAGACTCTAAAAAATGAAAGAGTTCTTCAAATTATTTTAGGAGAAACTACATTAGTGATGATTTTCAAGGGTGTCAAGGAATTTTCTTGTGATGTTATTTTAACCAAGGATGTATATCCATTATCCTAGTGTTCAAGTTAAAAATGCATTTGAGGATATACCTAGGGACTACTCCAAGATTATTCTTTGATTCATAAATAGGGAGGACATTCCTCATGCTTATGTGTT
This sequence comes from Sequoia sempervirens, assembly GCA_007258455.2. NCBI lineage: Eukaryota > Viridiplantae > Streptophyta > Pinopsida > Cupressales > Cupressaceae > Sequoia > Sequoia sempervirens. The sequence continues at coordinate 58,197 of VDFB02026678.1, read as the reverse complement.
AACAACATGTTAAAATCTTATTTTAAGAGAAACCATAACTAAATTCAAGTAGCATTAACTGAGAAATAAAATGAAACATGACAAATCAAACACCAAATCAAGGAGATAAGTTTACTCTAGAGAAACCCCCTTTAGGTGAAAACACTAACTAAATGTAAGCATAATCTCACTTAGTAGTCCAACAATGGCATTACAATGATGTCTAATCCCTTAGGCTTGCTATATAAAAACTCCTTTACCTCTATCTAACCACTAAAATAGACTTTAAGAACTTTCAAACCATTTCCCCTACTTTCTTCTATGATAGTCCATAAAACTCAAATATTTCACAATAAAAATATCTAGTTATAGCTCCCTACATTACATACAAAGCATCTAAAATTGATTACACACACCTTGTAGAGACTACAAGAAACATTATCATGCATAGGAAAGTGTAATATTTTCACCGCTTCTAATATAGATGATTTTTTTTTACCACAATATGGATGAATTTCCCATGACGTTTCCATTTTCATCACATTCAAAAATTAATAATTTACCAAAAGGAAAAATACTATGTAACCTTTTCTCTCCTAGAAAAAATTGCATTGTGATGTTACATATCATCTAACACATTTTCCAACATTTAAGATATTTTCCTTGTTCCAAAACATGCCATGAAGTACAAAAGCCATATTCTTTTTAGATCACACCTCCTCAATAGGGAGGCTTTTGGTTTCAAAAGCTTAGAGACTCAACTAATGACAATGAAAGAACCCCTTAATTAATGACATGTATGCCACCTTACCTTGCACATAAGCCAAAACTTGTTACACCTCTATCTCCAATTATTTGTGTGATGTACAAGTGTGTTTCATGAACATGGAGAAACCTATTCAACATTGTTTTTCTCTATAGGAAGAACACTTATGATGTCACTCATCTTCCTATGAAAATTTAAGACCTCTATAGGTTGTTCCTTACCAAAGTGAGCATACAACATTAAAAGTTTTCCATCTTTGATGAGGTAGTATTTTCTTTGCCTCTAATAGAGCATTGCTTTACTATCATAAATATATGGACTATCCAAATGAAACTACATAAACCTAAAGAAGAAACATCTACCAATATGTATCCACAAATTTAGAAATAAATGAGAACTCCAATTTACATTACTAACTAGGACACTGATGCCTCTTTTAACCCAACCAAACCTAGAATGCTTGGGGTGTTCAATGGTTTTAAGGCCAATTTTATCAACCAAATATCGAGCAATGAGGTTAGTTTGAGAACATGAATCAAAACTACATCAACCTTAAAGTAAATGTTAAACACTAATTATATTTCCAACAAACTAACCTTCCTAGTAGTGAAAGGAAGGTTAGAATCCTCTTGAGAAGTGCAAACAATTACCTTAAGTTATTTTCCTTTATCAATGGAGACACCAACTTCTTTTACCCTTTTCATATTTTTTGTGAGGGTTCTTCTCCAAATGCAAGTTCCAACCTTATTGTAATGGTCATAATGAAGTGTAGATTTCATCTTAATACCAATGGAATTTACATTAGTATCCTTGTATTTAGCTCCATTTCCCTTCACAAGGGATGGATGAATTTCTTCCTCAAGATAGAGAGCATGAACACATGCTTGGATCTTTGTCCATTAGTTTGGAAAGCAAAAAAAATATAATAAATATGGATATGAAGATCTCCTATGTATTTTATTTGAATTTCTTCATTGTGTACATTTTCCATTTGCATAGCTCTTGTATAATTTTTTTTGGCATAATATTGTACATTTTTACCATCGTTTTGCTTTAAATTTCCCATTTCATACTTTTTTTCCTTTCCTTGATGAATAGGATAAAACTGTTTCTTAATTAACTTTTTAAATTGTTCCCAAGAACTTATAGGACATTGTTTCTTTAATTTCATTAAATATAAGAAACTCTTAAACAAAGTTAGATCATTATTTTCCATCCTTAACCTAGCAAAGGAAATTTTGTCTTAAGGTAGGAGAATGCATGCTAAAATATACCTCAAATTGGACTGGTCAAAAATCTAGCTTCTTTGCATCAACATCACCTTCAAATGGTAGAATCTCAATCTTGGCCTCAATTATGAATAAAGGTTTACTGGAAGAATTTGATCATCCTCTAAAGACTCCTTCATTGGAATTGGAAGACTCCTTCATTGGAATTGGGATTGTTAGGATCCAATCTCTCGATGAGAATCTCCATTAGTCCTTTCATGGTCTACATTGATTGAAAAATCCTTTCAATGGCATTTTCCATCTTAAATAATGTTGTTTTAGAATCTTTATAATCTCCTTCACCTTCTATGCTTCTCAATTCCCTCTTCCACTTATGGAATTCTATGTCTCTTTGTAAATTTAAAATCTTCCTTTCACTTAATCATGTATGATGGGCACAAACCTCCAAAATACTCACAACAATCACTTCCCAAAACTAATGAAACCCCTTTTATAGAACTCGATCTATAAATAGGGAGAATATTCCTCACACTTGCATGCTATCAAGTTATTAATCTTAGTTTAAGACAATAACCATGACTACTTCAAATAGCATTAATTGAGAGTAAATGAAACATGACAAAGAAAACACCAAATTAAGGAGAAATTTTTTATAGAGAAACACATTTCAAGTGAAAACTTTGGCTAAATGTGAGCACAATCTCATTTGGTACTACAAAAATGCCTTACTATGAGGTCTCAAATAGGCTTGTTGAAAAAAACTCATACACCTATATCTAAGATCTAGAACAACTTCAAGGAACTCTTAGATCACTTTCCTATATGTGTTGTCACAATGATCCCAAAAACTTATATTTCTCAAAAAAATCCTCTAATGACAAATCCCTACAATGCATACAAAGCATCCAAGTTTGACTACACATGTCCCAAAAGGATTGTAAGTAACATTAAAATACATAAAGAAGCCAAGGAGATTGAGTAAATGTGCCAAGAAGAGGAAAATTTGAGATCTAGAACATCACTAGACATGCACAACCAAGCACAATGTTTTGCTACTTCCAACAAAGGCACGATTGCGTTTTTTCATAGTAGTGACGAATTCCCCATAATAGAGACGAATTCATCATGACTTATGTTTTCATCATGAAGAGAAAAATACTAAATTTTTGGCCTTCTCTCTCTTACCAAGACTTAAATTATGGTGTCTTGCACCATTTGATACAATTTCCAATGTTCAAGAGATTATCATTGTTCTAAAACATGTCATGAAATATACAAACTAGATATTTTTTATATCATTCTTGTTGTGCAAGTTAAAAATTTGGAGATAGATGAGGTTGGTCCTATATATAATGCATCTTGATGTATTAGAGAAGAGATATTTGAGCATTATTATTATGAAACTAATGCATGATATTTTTATACATTAGGTGTGGGCAAAGGTTCAATCCAAGTAGGTGTTTGGGAAGATGAAACTAGCAATCAAGTTGTTGTTGTTATGAATGAGTGCATCCAACCCTCATCCATGATGGGCTCTCACTACATCGTGTTTGGTGTTGTATACTTTTCATACCAATGTGTAGAGTGCACCCCTTGCCACAATTATTATAGGTGGTTTTGTTTTAGCCTATAATTTTGTACCCCATTGTATTCTAATACAACTTAGTGGTTTTTATAATGATGTGTTTATAAATACTCACACATGAAATGGGTGGGCTAATACAATGAGTATTATTTTTGTTGATTTTTTTCTTAAAAGAATTTCTTAGTTTAAAATCTCTTATTATGTTATAAGTGGTGAATTAATTTTTTCTTTGCATTTAATATTTTGTTTTTGATTAGAGGTAAAACAAGTTTTGAATGGGCCCTAAAACCCTTTACAAAAAAGAGATTTGTTTCAAAAGATAACCACACAAATAAAAAAATAGCCAACAAGCAACAAACCATAAGCAAAACAACTGTCAAAAAAGGAGGAGTAGAAACAGTGACTACATATTCTTCATAATATTAGCAGCCTCCATGTTGCTTTCAATTATCTTCTGATGCACATCCATAACTTCATAAATCTCTTTGGCAGGTACCCCAAGCAGCAGCTTTTAAATAATACCTAATTTAGAGTAGGGACCCCTTTTTGCGTCTTCTAATTCTTTGGTCTCTATTGGATTTGGCCATTCCAGGCCCCCACGTTGAATCTCATAGCTTTGACCCCGCTTTGGAAGTTTGAATTGATTGAAAATGAGTTTTTCACAGTCCTGGAAAGCCACTGATCCTGGATTTTCCGCTCAAGCGGATTTTCCCTGACTTTTGTTCCTTGTCCGCTCGCAGATTCTCCCGATTCTCGGGTTTCCGCTCTTCTGGATTTCTCCCACTCGGCCCCCATGATTTTCCTGCATTCGCCAAAATCCCGATCTTCCTCATTTCTCCGGTTTCTGCATTTCCGTGGAATCCATGTTTCCGTGCATTCTGAGATTTTCCGAAATTCCGCTTGGGGCTCGGGTTTCCGGACTTGTCAGAAATGTCTTATCGCGCATTAATGGTTGAGGTACCTTTGCTCAGGCAGGTATAAGGTCGGGTTTAGGGCATTTTCGGTTTCATTCTAACTTCATTGTTGCCTTGTTGATTGCTCTGGCGATTGAGACTTTTATTTGTGGCTTTGAGAATCGATCTTGGTTCGTTTGTGTGAGAATTGCTTGAGCGCTGGTGTCAGTGTTTGCATCGCTTGGACGTGTTTGCTGCGTGGTCAACTTTCTGAGCTCGAATTCCGCTTCCATTTTGGATCCATTTTTGGTATGTAATCACGGGTTCTTCCGCTTGGCTGTGTAATTGGCTGGTTTTTCAGATCGGTATCATAGATTTTGGGGTCGGCCCTTGATTGGATTACGATCATACTTATGTAGAGCCCGCCGGATCCATTTTTCATAGAACCCCTATTCCCCGTGATCCTATGAGCTTCATTTATTGGAGTCGTGACGTTTTCGTTTGTTTTGGGCTTGAAATGTGTTATTATGCCAAATTAGGGTTTCCCTTGGTGTTCTACTCTAAATCTTATGCTCTGTATTGTGTTTTGAGCCATTTTGTCCCTGCTATCATGCCATTTCCCTATCCCGGTGGAGATTCGAAGTGCTTTTAGGTAAGTCCCCTTAGCTAATATTTTAAAGCCCTTTAAAGCTCACTCGTTTTATTAGCCGAAAAATTTGATTATTTTCAGGGATTAGCATCATTATTTGATATAGATCTCAACTCTTTGGCAAGTATTTCTGAAAAGCCCAAACCTTTTGGCGCCCCGAAGCTGGTTACTTAACCGCTTTTGAGGGATCATTTGGTTTCGGAGTAGATCCCCAGATCGCTTTGAGTTTTGGTTCGCGATTCGCCATTTTTGGGTTTCCGAGGTCGCGGACTTCGGCCCCTGATTTCCATTTAAATTTATTCCTACGGGCCGGGTTATTTCCTGCATTTGTCGCTTACAAAAAATCCGCTCCATCCGATTTTTCCTGATTTCCGTCCTAGCCATGTTCTTTTGATAATTTTGATGATAGATTGGTGGAACGCATTGCCCATCGATTATTTCTTGCTACAAATGATAAATCACTGATTGGTCCTTTGATTTTTTCTATCCGCATCTAATGATTTATTCGATCATCGATGCTTTGGCATCAGAAAACGAACTGGCCTCAGTCGGATTTCTTCAAAATTTCTTCCTGAATATATTTTCCCAGATTGCATGATTTTCCCGGACTATCTGTTTTCTCCGGATCTCAAAGGATTAGCATTTGGCAATGGATTTTGATTGATTTATATGATTTATGCTAACCTGTCGGATTGGAATATGAGCAATAATTGAATTCTAATGATGGTTTTGGTTGTACAGGCCGAATCAAGCAAGGCGGCTGCTGGGAAGGCTAAGGGTGGTGCAGGGGCATCATCCATTTCCGAGACAGAACGATTGAGACTGGATATGAAGAACCAGCTCCCAGAAAGTAAAATATCTTCCGTGTGGGCTGATGTATCTGACACTAACGTTGGTGCATGGCTATGAGGAGTTCAAAACAGAGAATCCAATGCATGATCTGGCCGTACTTTGAGACAAGGAAATACATGCAACTCCTGACCGGGTACGGGCGTGTTTCCTTCCGGGTTCAATGTTATGACACCTAGAATGTGCTAGACAGTATGACTTTGATACACAGATGGTGGTCAGCACTGAAGGGAGGGTCTTGGCGAACTTCAGTCCGGCCTCCATTGCACGAGCCTTCAGCATGCCGGATCTTCCTTCGGTATGTGCATTGAACATTGACACTGCCAGGACTTATTATGAGAATGAGCCAATCAAGGCTCAGCAGATGATCAACTCATGGCTGGAGATGCCAAAATCTCACCATTCGAAGTTGCCCAAACAACTGCACAGGGTAAAATTTAGGTCAGATGTCTATGATGCCATTACATTGGCTTCTGAAAGGCGGCGGTGGATTGAGAAGGCGGTGAGAAAGACAAAGGGGAGCGGCGCTTAATGCTCTTTCGAGATTTGTTACCCCATACCATGTTTTACTGGATCGACTTGGGATCCGTGGCTCTACGACTTGGATGATTTAAGTACTAAATGCGTGCCTTAGTTTGCTCTCGGGCCGACTGCTTTAAGGCCAAAATGTCATCAATGACATGTCTTGGGGAATTTTATTATAAATAAAAGCATCCTTGCCCCCATTGTATGGGTTAGACATCATTAGCTACAAAGAATAGAGATACAGCATAACAGTTAGAATTTTTAGTCCCCTTTCCTTTAGCCAAATAATCGTGACCTAATAGCTGAACTGCTTTCGCAGACTTTTGGGTGATTAATACAATTGGAGACATTGTAGTCTTCCTGTGGAACTATTTGTGTTATTTCATCATGCATGGTTCTTATTGTTCCATCTTTTAAATTGCTTGAAGATTTAGGGTTTAGTATTCAGAAATAGATTAGTTTCAATTGGATAAATGATGTCTATGATTTCATATTTGGAATGTTTGTAGATATCTCTGGTCTATACTCCCAGTAACTATCTGATTGTAGTAGGCTGGCAAAGTCAACCTGGACCGTATATTCAATGTGCTTAAGTTCGATTGTAGATGCATGTCTATGATTTGAAAATCTGAATTCCTCAAAAGATTGCACCGTTCTTGTAAGATTGCATTGTGGGTCGAATAAGAACTGGTTATTTGAGATAGGTCCATTCCAGATATATGTTATTTACATTGTTTATCCTCTCAGTAGTTTAGATCTTATCACTTCCTTGCATCCTTATCTTTTGTTGTTTCTTTATTATTTGGTTAGATTTAGGATTTAAGATCATTTGATAAATTGAAAGATCCAGTTTTCTTGTAGTAAGGTCCCTTTGTGATTACCAAACATTTCTACATAATTATCTCAGTTGTTTATGCACTCTATGACTCTTAACAATCTTGTGACCTCGGGTGATTTTCGAATTTATTATTGAGGATTACTCTTCAAGAGAGATAGAATATTGCATTCTCATCTTTAGTTGGGGCGAAAACACCATCAACAGACATTGGCTTAGAGGAGGGCCCTACCGAGCTCATTTGATCATTTTCCTGAATGCCATCTCCCCAGAGATATAGGAGGAATACCTGCATCTACCAATGAGAGGAAGATTTAGAGGAGCTACACCCCTCTAGGTCAAGAAGGACCCGGTAGAATTATTTATCATCCCACTCTTACCCATGGCTTTCCTCGCTAATAATCCATCACCATTGTTCTTCCAGGCTTACAATGTAATGCCCAAAAACCCTGAGCATTTTTGTTCAAAATTCCATGCCAATGACCCAAATAGGACCGCGGAAGAACACATAAGGATTTTTCAAACTTGTCTCAAAGATCGAGGGATTGTCCATGAGGATGTTGCCTGTAGGTTATTTCCTTATTCACTAGGAGAGGAAGCCTTTTACTGGTATAACCATCTTCCCGCTGGCTCAATCCTTAACTGGAATGATCTTGAAAAGGCCTTTTTACAGAAATTCAGAATACCTATCAGTGCCAATGAGTTATACCTGCAGTTCATCAAAGTCAAAAGAGAGATTAATGAACCCATAGCCAGTTTCAATAACAGGTTCCATCGTGCCTTTACCAGACTTAAAGACCAATATGTTTTAGATGATGATACAGCTTTGGGGGTCTATTATGAAGCTCTGGATAGCCTGACAGCAACCTTTTTGAAGTGGAGACCCAACCCTCCAGGTACCCTGACTGATGCTTATACGGAAGCTGTTAAGCTTAGTATAGATTTGAGACAGCACTTGACTGGGCCATTACCTTCCCTGGGACCGGTTGCACATCCCAACCAGATTCAGGACGTAAATCATGCTCTCACCCATCATACTCCAATCATGAATCCAGTCCCCCAATTACCTATGGTACCACACCCTGGTCACCCCATGAGCCAAGTCTCCCCTGTGGCTAACTTCCCTCAACAACAAGTTAATCAGCCAATGTATCAGACACAGCCGAATAGCTTCCCTGCTTATCTACAAAATTTTGAAGTATTACATCAGTCCATGGGATCTGCCACAATGTCTGTCCCTCCTCAGAGCGACCCAATCTGGCCCCCTTTGGTAGACTCGAATAAAGAAAGGATTGATGAAATGGCTGAGCAGATAAAGAAGCTAAACCTAGAGGTAACTTACCTCAGGAATCAAAATAGTCAGTTACAAGCTGCTCAGAAAGGCATGCAGTCCAATCAGAACAGAGAGTTCTCACAAGGCCAGAACTTTGACAGGGGACAACGTAATGACAGAGGATTCTACAATGATAGAGGATACAATCAGGATAGGGGTTACAACAATGATAGAGGGTTCAATAATGAAAGGAGGCAGAATTTTGATAGAAGTCAAGGTAGTGGATCGGGATTTGATAAGAGGCCATCGCAAGGGCAGAACAGAACTTGGAATACAGGGCCCAACAATGGGGGAGTTCCCACCCCATTGGATCAACCCGCCAATCAGATTGTTAATCAACCTGCAAATCAGCCGGTCGGTCAAGACAAACCTCCTAACGGTGTATATCTGGCTGAAGCAGCCCTATCAGGATGGTGTAGGCTTCATAAGACAAGTCAGCATTCGGAATTGGAGTGCCCAGAGTTCCAAACTGCTGCCTCTATTTTTCAATATGAGGTAGAGAACAATGTGAATGGACAGGAGATGGTACCTTCCAGCTCTTATGATTCTCCTGTGTTGGTATTAAATCATGCTCCTTTTCCAGCCAGCAAGGAAAATGTACCAGAGGAGCTTGATTCCCAGGAAGATGAAACAGATCAGATTTGTAATGGAGACGAAGTAGCTCGGTTGTTTAATGAAGATACAATGAATGACAATGGCCCTCTTGATCAGGAGGAACCTTATGTTGAGGAAGTTCAGATGTTTCAGAGACAAGGATTGAGAGATATGCCTCATAGACGTCCACAGCCTGGAGGACCTTTCACCACTTCCATTCCTCCCAACAACTTCAGTACTCCTCCAGATCCTAATGCTAGTAACAACCCGTCTTATCCACACGTTCCCAAGCAGTATCTTTCAAAGGAGAGACAGGCTCAAACCGACCCACATAAGGAAAAGGCTGTCCAAGCTGGCAAGGATAAGGTGGAGGAATCATCTAAGGAAATCTCTACTGATATGAGTGAAGAGCAGATGGTGTCATATGTTGCAGAGGAATTCAAGAAACTAAAGGTAAATCTTTCTGCATTTGAGTTGTTAAGGTTCCCTGCAATTAGGAAGGCTGTCTTAGGTACCTATGATGCAAATTCAAAGTTATTGGATAAGTCTTCTGGTGAACATGTCGGCCAAACTTCCAGCTCCCAGCCTGTGAGCGCACAAAATCAGATCCAAAATAGGACTAACATACCCCCTGGAGATAAAGGAAAAGAAAAGGATAAGACTCAAGTGGCTCAAGTAGATATTCAGCCTACCTTGTTCCAAGGGAAAACAAAAACCCCACCATTCCTAATCTCTGTTCGTATATTCGGTAAGAATTTGCATAACTGCTTGTTAGATTCTGGTGCTTCCACCAACGTGATGCCTCTTGGAGTTTGTAGGGCTCTAGGAATTACACCTGCTGATTCTCAGAAGAAGGTGACTCAGTTAGATAGAACTGAAGTGAATGTGGTGGGAGAGTTAAACATGATCCAAATGCAAATAGCCTCTGATCCAAGGATTCAGCAGGTTATCAATATTCAGGTAGCTGATATTCCTGATGCGTATGGTTTGATTCTAGGAAGAGAGTTTACGAAGGCTCTGAATGGTTATGTGTCCACTGATCACTCTCACATGTGGCTTCCATGGAAGGGAGTACCTAATCAGATCAGAATTGAGAGGGAGCCTAGAATGAAGTACATGATAACGGAATACCAAAAGACTTCAGCAGAAGTTCTCATATCAGAGGCCGGAATGGGAAACTACCTGCTATCGGCTCAATATGAAGAATCAGATGTGGAAGAGGTGCTGATGTTGCATACGATGTCGGCTGATGTTGGGACAGGGTCCAGCCATACTGAGGTTCTGACAGAATTAGTTGAAGAAGAAGAACTGAAGGACAGTCAGATCAGCTTATTGGACAGTTTCCAGGAGTTCATCAGGCGGTGTATGGAGAACCAGACTCACCTAGGAAAGAAGACAAGCTTTAGGGAGTGACTCTTACCCAATTGGTGTAGAGTCCACAATGCTTCTCACTCAGAGTTGGAGTGTTGTCTGTGTCAGACAACAGTAAAACAAGTGCAGAAATGTATGAATCCAACTCAGGTGGTTAAGGCAGATGAGCAGAATCTTCAAAAAGAATGCGAAAGCCAGGAACCTGTGGCGACTGAGCCAGCCTCTAACATTGATAAACCAAAAGATAGAATGAAGGAAAATACCACTGCATAATACTGGACTCTTAAGTTCGATGGATCTAAGTCCAAGCAGGGAGCTGGGGCTGGGTTTGAACTGATTAGTCCAAAAGGTAAGAACTTCTTCGCAGCTCATAGGCTCCAATTTCATTGCACCAATAATGTAGCAGAGTATGAAGCTTTAATTCATGGTCTCCTTATGGCACTCAAGAAAAAGGTCAGGGTTCTGCAAGTTTTTGGTGATTCAGAATTAGTAGTCAAACAAGTAAGAAAGCAGTATGCGTGTCACGATAGGAGAATGACCAATTATAGGCATTGAGTGTGGGACCTCATTGAGGGATTTGATGCCTTTAATATTCAACTGATACCACAAAAGAAGAATCAAACCGCTGATTCTCTGGCTCAAGCAGCTAGCACTCTGCAGCCTCTATCCCTGTCAGGATTGAAGAAGTTTACTATTGAATTGACTCCTGTGCCATCGGTTCCAGACAATGTGACTAATTTTCAGGTGTTTGAGGATGATAAACACATTCTCGATTTTATCACAAACACAGATGTTTTCGCTGCATAGATCATTGATGAAACAGAACCTCAAGAAGTAGAATTGGATCTAGAAGGTGTATTGAATCTAAAGTCTAACACTATTCCGAGGGGAATGGTACAGTTCAAGCGGATTTTTGATATGGACAAGATCAAAGATCAAGAACAAGAGTCCAAGAAGGAATCCATCAGTGGACAGTGTGACTTCCACAATGTGGGAACTGAAGACAATATTAAGAATATTTTCATTGGCAAAGTCTGTACTCCTAAAGAAAGACAGGGTATAATCAGAGCCCTACACGATTTTCCAGATATAGTGGCGTGGGGTTATGAAGACTTGAAGACTTATGACACATCCATCATAACTCATACTATACCTCTGAAGCCAGGCGCTAAACCTTTCAGACAGAGACAAAGACCCATTAATGCACTGTTGGAACCCCTCATACAGAAGGAAGTTCAGAAATTGTTGTTTGCTAGAATCATATTTCCTGTCAGGCATTCAACGTGGGTAGCTAATCTGGTTCCAGTAAGAAAGAAGAATGGTGAAATTAGGCTTTGTGTTGACTTCTGAAATCTAAACAGATCATCGGAAAAAGATAATTATCTAGTTCCCTCCTTGGATGAAGTGCTTCAAGTGGTCAATGGATCTCAGATGATGTCCTTTCTGGACGGTTATTCAGGGTATAATCAAGTGATGGTCCAGTACGAGGACAGACACAAGACTGCTTTCACAACTAAGTGGGGAACCTTCGCCTACAGGAGGATGCCATTTGGGCTTATTAACGCAGGAGCTATGTTCCAACGAGCCATGGACATTGCTTTCAAAGACATCATAGGGAAGTGCATCATCATTTACATGGATGACCTGACTGTTTTCTCCAAGAACAGAGGGGATCATATCTCAGATTTGTACAAAGTGTTTTAGAAGTGCAGAGAATTTGGCATCTCCTTGAATCCCAAGAAGTGTATCTTCGGGGTAACAGAAGGAAAGCTGTTAGGACATGTCATATCAGAAAAGGGAATTGCTATAGACCCTGAAAGAGTGGAAGCCATCCTGAAAATTCAGCCTCCTGCCAACAAAAAAGAGATGAAGTCCTTCTTTGATAAGATTAACTTTGTCAGAAAATTCATCACTGGATTTGCTGAAATTGTGAAGCCATTAAATGCCATGTTGAAACAAGATGCCAAGGTCGAATGGACTACAGAAGCAAAGGAGGCCTTTGCAGAGATTAAGAGAGCCATTGCTGACGCTCCAGTCTTGGTAAGTCCTAATTACAATAAGCCTTTTTATATCTATTCATTTGCTTCTGACCATTCGTGTGCTGGAATGCTGACACAAAAATCTGATGAGGGGAATGAGCATCCCATTGCTTTTATGAGTGCACCATTAAAGGATGCTGAGTTGAAATACCCAAGTGTGGAGAAGCAAGCATATGCCCTTGTTCGAGCAGTGAAGAAATTTAGGCATTATATCCTCAGAAATAAGGTGTTTGCAATTGTTCCCGATTCTGCAGTTAAGTTGCTGCTGATGCAAAATGAGTTAGGGGAGCGCAGAGCTAAATAGGTGACCATGCTTTAGGAGTATGACATTGAGATCTAGCCGATGAAGTTGGTAAGAGGACAAGGACTTACCCAGACCATGGCAGAGATAGGCCCTGAATTGTCTGTTCATAACTATAATGTTGAAGAAGTTTCCCCAGAGGGCTGGTATGATGATATAGTCTATTATCTGTTGAATCAACGACCTCCAGCACACCTTAATGCAGTACAGAGGCGAGCCTTAAGGCTGAAAAGCGACGGTTTCATGCTGAAAGGAGCTGTCCTATACAAGAAGAATCATGAAGGTATTTATTTGAGGTGCCTTGGGAGACAGGAAGCTGAAAGGGTAATGAGTGAATTTCATGAGAAATATGGTACTGGTCATGGTTCTACGATTGCTACTGCAAATCAGATTTTGAGGGCAGGGTACTACTGGCCTACACTGTTCAAGGATGTTCATCAACATGTACGGACCTGTCACACTTGTCAGACTGCAGCAACAAGAGAAAGGTGTGCAGCACTTCCGCTCCAGTCAGTCACTGAGGTAAAACCTTTTGCTCAATGGGGTATGGACTTCATAGGCCCCATCAATCCACCATCCTCTGCAGGACACAGGTACATTCTCACCATTACTGATTATTTTACAAGGTGGACTGAAGCGTTTGCTTGTAGGCAGTGTACATCAGAGGTAGTAATTGATTTTTTAGAATCTGCCATTCTCAATCGGTTTGGATGTCCTGTTGCTGTTGTTTGTGATAATGGGCCTGCCTTTGCATCTTTGAGATTCTCAAACTGGGCCTTTGATCATGGCATTATTGTGAAGTTTGCGTCTAATTATTATCCCCAGGGAAATGGTCTAGCTGAATCCTCTAACAAGAACCTGTTGACTGTCATCCGAAAGCTGTTAGAAAGGAACCCAAAAGACTGGCACACCCAGCTTAGGTTTGCTCTTTGGGTAGATCGTACCAGAGTTAAGTCCTCCATTGGTACATCTCCTTATCATTTAGTATATGGTCTGGAACCAGTTTTCCCTATCCAACTCAAGATCCCAACTCTACAGTTTATAAATCAGTTTTATGATGAAGGGGATAGAAGGGAGGCCAGGCTGACATAATTGTTGAACCTTGAGGAAAAACGAGACAATGCCCTTGAAAAATTTGCCAAACACCAGGGGGTAGTCAAGAGGTGGTTTGACAGGAGAGCAAAAGTTAAGGCTTTTAGGATTTTTGACCTTGTCTTGTGCTGGGATAAACCTCATGATCAAAAAGGGAGTCATGGAAAATTTGATAAATTGTGGTTGGGCCCATATCAGATTGCCGAAATACTGGGAGATAATGCCTTCCGTCTGAGGACTCTCACGGGAGAAGACATACCACTGCCTATCAATGGGTAGTATCTGAAACATTATTTCCAGTTTTGAGCTGTTTTCAGCTCTTTGCTTTGTAAATAGTTAGTTTAGGTTGCTTTGTTCGTTTGTTTGCTTGCTTTGGTTAGAGTAGGTTTTCCCTTTTTGCTTTGCTGGTTTTGTTTGGTTAGGGTAGGTTTGCTTTGGTTTGTTTGTTTTGGTTTGCGTTGCTCTTGACGTTGGTCCTTTCTCTTTTTGGGGATTGGGGGTGTATCTGTATGGTAATGGTGGCAAAGCAGGTCTAATGTTCCTGGTATTTCCCTTACAAACTTTGCTCATTTTTCCAGAATACCATGGTATGAATTCTTTAACCTATGTCATTTGCCCTTATGATGAGGCAAAGGTTTTCTAGTCAGTCTGAATAGAAATATATTGGGGTCTTATACTTTTAAATCTTTAATATATCTGAAGTTGTAAAGGCTCCTTATAAGGTCTGATCAGGTGAAAAATCATTTTCTGCTCTAGTGCCACTGTGGTTCTCAGCCCTGAGTATGGACTTCACTGTTCACAGGTTGAATGAAGTGAGTAAAAAGAGAAGAAATATCAAAAATATATATATATATATATATATTGAAAATCATGAGGTTTGAATTCAACCTATCAGGAGGATCTGAATATCTCTATCGGGACTATGAACGCCTGGCTGGCAGTAGAGCTATGTTCAGGAGGACCACAGTGATAACCTCGTCGGGGCTATGGACGCCTGACTGGCAGCGAGGCTCTATCCAGGTTACTTTTAGAGTAAGAATCTTTACATAGCCTGTTCATACCATATCTGGTTCTTCTTGCAACTGAGGGTAGGTAATAAATGCATGTGCACACACTTAGACCCTGGTATAGGAATGTCTGAATGACTGGGAGTTTCTTTGTTTTAACTTAGGGTGGTGGCTGGGTATCTGAGTTGAAACCCTGAGTTCTGGGTTCTTGATTCCAGTTTGTCATCGAAATGCTCAGGAGCATTTCCCCAGCAGAGTCACCATTTATTGTGCAGTTTTTGCACACACGCCCCACTTAGAGTAGGGACCCTCTTTTTGGTGTCTTTGACCTTTGGTTCTATTGGATTTATTATCTTAGGGTCTTGACATGTTGGTCTTGTTGGCTTTGACCCTTCCTTGAGGTTGGAATTGATTGGAAATGAGTTTTTGGCCATGTCCAGGTTTTCGCCTGGATCCGGGATTTTCTGGCTCTGGCGGATTTTTCCGGACCCTGGTTCCTTGTCTGTTTCTGGTACGATTCTCCGGTTTCGGGTTTCTTCCTTACTTCGGGATTATCCGGTCCTAGCGGATTTTCCTGGATTCTGCCAAAATCCTGATCTTCCTCATTTCCCCGGTTTCTGCATTTCCGCGAAATCTGTGTTTCCGCACATTCTGGGATTTTCTGAAATTCCGCTTGGGGCTCGGGTTTCCGGACTTGTCAGAAATGTCTTATCGCGCATTAATGGTTGAGGTACCTTTGCTCAGGCGGGTATAAGGTCGGGTTTAGGGCATTTTCAGTTTCATTCTAACTTCATTGCTGCCTTGTTGATTGCTCTGGTGATTGAGACTTTTATTTGTGGCTTTGAGAATCGATCTTGGTTCGTTTGTGTGAGAATTGCTTGAGCGCTGGTGTCAGTGTTTTCATCGCTTGGACGTGTTTGCTGCGTGGTCAACTTTCTGGGCTCGAATTCCGTTCGTTTGGATCCATGGTATGTAATCATTGCCCTTCTGCTTGCTTGGGGGGTAATTGAAGGTTTTTCGCATTGGGTATTGTTAGATTTGGGGTCGGCCCTTGAATTAATTACGATTTCATATTTATAGAGTCGGGTTTGATCCATTTTTTTGTTGAAGAACCCTATTCCCGTGTCCTATGAGCTTTATTTATCCATAAGATTGCGTATGTATCCTTTAGACGGGATTCTGGGTCGGATTGCTTGCTTGTTTTGGGCGCGAAATGTGTTATTATGCGAAATTAGGGTTTCCCTTGGTGTTCGGCCCAGAACGGAGGTTTTATTGTGTTTTGAGCGATTTTGTCCCTATATCATGTTGGCTTCCCTGTCCTGTGAGGATTCGAGTGCTTTAGGTAAGTCCTTAGCTAATATTTTAAAGCCCTAAAGCTCACTCTGGTTTTAATGGCAGAAATTTGATTATTAGATTAGGGCATCATTATTTTGATATGGGGATTCATCCTTTGCGTGCTTTTGAAAAGTCTAAATCCTTTGCGTCCTGAGTTTTGTTACTTATCGCCGGTTTTGAGATCATTCGAGCTCAACTGGAGTAGATCCCGTGATCGTTTAAGTTTTGGTTCGCATTCGTCGTTTTTCGGGTTTTCGAGGTCGTCGCGGAATTTCCTCGCTCCCGGATTTTCCCGGTTTGGGCTTATTCCGCGGGCTGGGGTTATTTCCGGTGCATTTTAAGCTGTCCGCGAAAATCCGTTCCATCCGGATTTTTCCGGATTTCCTGTCCGGCTGTGTTCTTTTTGATATTTTGATGATAGGATTGGTGGAACGATTGTCTAATGATTATTTCTTGTTGCCAATGAGTGAATTCAATGATTATCCTTTGATTTTTTCATCTGCACTAATGATTTATTTGACTAATGATGCTTTGGCAGCAGGAATCCGTCTGGGTTGGATTTCTTCGAAATTCCGCCCCGACGGTATTTTCCCGGATTGCATGATTTTCCCGGACTATCTGTTTTCTCCGGATCCCAATGGATTAGTAGTTAGCAATGGATTTTGATGGATTTACATGATTTGTGCTAACCTTTTGGATTGAAATAAGCTTCATAATTGAATTCTAATGATGGTTTTGGTTGTACAGGCCGAATCAGGCAAGGCGGCTGCTGGGAAGGCTAAGGGTGGTGCAGGGGCATCATCCATTTCCGAGACAGAACGATTGAGACTAGATATGAAAAACCAGCTCCCAGAAAGTAAAATATCTTCTGTGTGGGCTGATGTATCTGACACTAACGTTGGTGCATGGCGATATGAGGAGTTCAAACAGAGAACGGCTGAGAAGGATCTGTCAGCTTTGAGACAAGGAATGATGAACTCTGGATTGGTGCATGTGGCGGGTTTCCCTCCAGCGGTTCAGTGTTATGAGCTGATCTTAGAATGTGCTAGACAGTATGACTTTGATACACAGATGGTGGTCAGCACTGAAGGGAGGGTCTTGGCGAACTTCAGTCCGGCCTCCATTGCACGAGCCTTCAGCATGCCGGATCTTCCTTCGGTCTGTGCATTGAACATTGACACTGCCAGGACTTATTATGAGAATGAGCCAATCAAGGCTCAGCAGATGATCAACTCATGGCTGGAGAAGCCAAAATCTCACCATTCGAAGTTGCCCAAACAACTGCACAGGGTAAAATTTAGGTCAGATGTCTATGATGCCATTACATTGCTGAGCAGGGTGGCAGGATTGAGAAGTGCAGAGAAAGACAAAGGAGTGGCGGAATGCTCTTTTGAGATTTGTGCTTCCCTATTACCATAGGGCATGCATTGGACCGGACTTCCTTGGGGACTGTGTCTAAGCCGACTTGGATGATGGCATTTAATGTGTGCCTTAGTTTGTTTCCTTGGCCGACCTGTTTTGGCGGTTTTATTATTTTGTAAAATGTTTGGCTGGGCCGACATGTCTTGGGGGGAATTTGCTATAAATAGGCGTTCTTGCCTCATTGTAAGGGTTAGACATTGGTTAGCTAAGCAGTAATAGAGATAAGCAAGAGCAATAGTTAGAATTTCTTAGTCTCTTCTTGAAGCAAATACTGTATCAGAACAGTTGAATTGTTGCAGATTTTGGTGATTAATACAATTGGAGACATTGTGGTTTTCCTGGTGGAATCCTTTGTGTTATTTCATCGTGCATGGTTCTTATTGTTCCATCTTTTAAATTGCTTGAAGATTTAGGGTTTAGTATTCAGAAATAGATTAGTTTCAATTGGATAAATGATGTCTATGATTTCATATTTGGAATGTTTGTAGCTATCTCTGGTCTATACTCCCAGTAACTATCTGATTGTAGTAGGCTGGCAAAGTCAACCTGGACCGTATATTCAATGTGCTTAAGTTCGATTGTAGATGCATGTCTATGATTTGAAAATCTGAATTCCTCAGAAGATTGCACCGTTCTTGTAAGATTGCATTGTGGGTCGAATAAGAACTGGTTATTTGAGATAGGTCCATTCCAGATATATGTTATTTACATTGTTTATCCTCTCAGTAGTTTAGATCTTATCACTTCCTTGCATCCCTATCTTTTGCTGTTTCTTTATTATTTGGTTAGATTTAGGATTTAAGATCATCATATGTTAGATCGATAAGTTGAGTCTTGCTTAGTAAGTCCCTTTGTGATTACTGCATTTTCACATAATTATCCGAGTTTTTATGCAGCATATGACCCAACACCCAGAGACTGGGTGATTTTTCGTAATTTATTATTGGAGGATTACCTTTCAAGAGAGATAGAATATTGCATTCATGCGAGTTGTTGCTTTGCGAAAACACCATCAACACCCCAACTTTCAGCTTAGTTTTGTTGTGGGTCCGAGTATAGGGCCCTAATTCACTTACCTCTTTAATCAAAACACCAGGCGAACCAACAACATTCCTAACATCAGCCTTACCAATCAAAGCTTCCTCCATCCACTACTTGTTCCCAATAGCGTCCTTACCACCTAGAGCTTCCTCCATCCACTTTCTATCCTTTTCATTGAGGATAGTTAAACCCTTTGCTTCATTCCTCATAACAGATTTGGTCACTTCCACAACCTTATCCAACTTCAGATTAACCTGTTCCATTTTCTCTTCCAAGGTCACAATCCTTTGTTCAAAGTTTTTCTTCAACTTTAACATTTCATCAGCAACAATCTTTAAAGCATCAAAAAGCTGGTTAATTTGAGTCTGTGGAGAGGACTCCTAAGACTCCATAGCTTTACTCACAACCCCACAAACCTTCACATTAGTCATATTTAGTTCATGGAAAGCCCATTTGAACAACCTAAACAGGGAGATAGAACCCTCCTTCGCCAAGCCTAGAACATTAGGAAAATCCTCCCAGTTAAAATTGAACACATCCATTGCCTCCGCTTCAACCTCCTGGGAATCACTGTTTAGGTTTTGACTATCAATCACCTCTTTCCCTTTATCCCCAACAACTACAGTATGTATTTTGCGAAGAGATCTCACAATTTCATCAGCAATAGTCCTCCCTCTATTCTGCATCTCCATCCCCTATTCAAGCATATCCATGTTATCCTACCTGCCAACAACATTTAGAGTAGGCTCGACACCAATTGATTCCTCCTAGACAGGGCTACCATTCCGCTTAGCCATCTTCTTGCTACTCCCACCCTTCAAGCCCTTTTTTCTCTTAGACCCAGACACAAGGGGCGTAGCAATCTTTTCCCAAACAATAGCTTTCTTTCCTTTCATCAAGGTAGAGGATTCACCCTTCCCAATTTTGCAAGGTTTGTCACCAACCACCCCCTCACTACAAGTTTCATACTTTGCAGAAACAAGAGAAAATTTACCTTTCTTACCACCCTTAACAGGAGCAGGGGCTCCAAGTAGACTCCATAAAAGCCTCTGATTCAGGTTCATAATCATCATTCGCCTCCAACCCGATCTCATACTCCAAATCCACTTTCTTTTTCTTCCCTTTAGGAACCTTCTCAAGTTTCTCCTCCGACACAGTCTCATACTCAATTCCAATTTATTTTTCTTTCCTTTAGGAACCTTCTCAGGTTGCTTAGGAACCACATAAGACTTGGAATAATCCAAGATGAGGAGAATTAAGCCAACATGAAGCACAAGATTTTTAGGATTATGCTTGTGATCCTTAATCCCACTTTCCAAAGATGTCAACAAATAGAAAGGAAAATAAACTTTCTTCTTGTGTCTAAAGTGATTCAGAAGGAAAAAATGATAACCAAAAAGGATAGAGAAATGACCTTCTAAATTTATATACCTCATGAGTTCTTCTGTGATGTCTCCCCAAAGAGCCTTGCTAGAACTACGGTAGTAGCCACCACATTTAGCACACTCAAGCTTCTTTCCTTCATCATATTTAAAGATCTGCAGTGCGGCATTGGAATCCTTCTTGTCTCTATACACTTTCCTGCCCTCAATAGATAGGCCCATGATACTAGCAATAAGATCTTCATTTATGTCAAATTCAGTTCCACCCAGCGTTAGAACCTTGTTATTCCAGCCCTTAACAAACAACTTCATCACCTTCGGATCATTCCCATGGAGTCTCTCAATATACGACGTAATCCCACCCAGCTGTAGTCGTTCCCACACTTTAGACTTGGATTTCAAGGTATCACAAGAAAATGGCTCAGCCCTATTCCTTTCTTCGCCCATGATCATAAAGGCAACGAAACCCAAAAGCTTGAGAACTTTGTAGAAAATGAAAAGAAGCCTCAAGAACAAAGGAAAAGAATTATCCAAAATCCGTGTGAAAATGACAAGGTGGCAGAAGGTAATTATTAACCTTAAAGGCCGCCCCATATGGAGGATTTTCAAATTATCAAGAAACCAAGCACGATCCAAGTCGAGATCACATCAAAGGGTAATCTACCATGTGAACAAGCTCATGTGAAAGCAAGTCATAATGAAGCTGAAACCCTCCTTAGCATTTTTGGAGATCATTATTAAGACAAGCAAGGGCCTCTATAGGAAGGGGGTCATCCTCATCCCAAATCCTATGAATGCTAACTCCAATGTTAGCAAAGACATTCACTAAACCATTACCCTCTCTGAAAATATGTGATATATTAAATTCATCAAAGGAATTCAATATATCAATTGCATCCAAGATTAGGGATTCAACAGTCCAAGAGGGAGGAGTAGAATTCTTCAAGTTATTAATAACATTTAACGAAACTCCCTCTAACCAAACCTTCATAAAACCTTTAGATTGAGAAACCTTCAACCCATGATAGGCAACTGATGCTTCCGCGAAGTGGTTTGTCTGGGCTCCCAAAGGGAGTGCCACTACGAAAACAAACCTACCATTAGAATTTCTCAACACTCCCCCACAACTAGCAAGGCTCGGATTACCTTTAGTAGCTCCATCAAAATTGACTTTCACCCAACCAGCAAGGAGTAGAATTCTTCAAGTTATTAATAACATTTAACAAAACTCCCTCTAACCAAACCTTTATAAAACCTTTAGATTGAGCAACCTTCAACCCATGATAGGAAACTGATGCTTCCGCGAAGTGGTTTGTCTGGGTTCCCAAAGGGAGTGCCACTACGGAAACAAACCTACCATTAGAATTTCTCAACACTCCCCCACAACTAGCAAGACCCGGATTACCTTTAGCAGCTCCATCAAAATTGACTTTCACCCAACCAGCAGGGGGAGCCTTCCAAACAACATCATCTCTTGAAGCTTTCCCTTTATTCAAAGGAAGAAAGATATCACAAGACAACTTCCAATCATGTGCAATATCAATGTCACCCAACATAACCACAATCTTAGGGCCATTCTGAAAAGAAACCTCAAATAAAAAATTATCCTTGATAGCCACACAAATTTTAAAGTCCACATTGATAGAGGAAAGAGCAGAGTCCCTGAAAAATTCTATTGTTACGTTCCAACCAAATACCCCAAGCAAGGTGAGGAACAATGAGGGACCAAAGAAATAGCAGAGCAGGATTAGAGGAAGGTCCCACCCATTGAGACCACAAGTCCCCAATTGAGGAAGGAAACACCCAACAAAGATCCTAGAGAGAAAGAACATGAGCCCACACCTCCCTCACATACTTGCACCCAATCAAAAGAAGATAGGAATCCTCTACATCTTCTTCACAGAGAAAGCATCTATTAGGAAGCATAAAACTTCTTTTGACAAGATTATCAATAGTCAAGACCTTATTCTAGCAAAGAAGCCAAAAAAAAAGATTCACCTTAGGAATCAACTTGGGAAACCAAAGAGAAGCCCAAAAGGGGACAAAGCCAATAAAAGAAACTTGAAGAGAAAATGTTGAAGACACATAAAATTTACTATTAGAAGAAAACTTCCAAACAATCTTATCACCCGGGACATAAGAAGGAATATGAATAGAAGATAAAGTTTTAAAGATTCCTTCCAAACTAGGTTCGACCTCATGCAATATTTTCCACTGCAAACCATCCATACAATCAACAACAAATCTGCCAAACCTTCAAATACATAAATCCATAAAAGGAAGAGCCCAAGGCTCATCTTTGAGCAGCCTATTACCAAACTAACAATCATCCCAAAAGAGAATTCTTCTGCCATTCCCCAACTACCACTGCAATCCTTTAGAAACATTTTTTCTAGCCTTTACCATACAATTCCAAAGGGAAGAACCAGATAGGGGAGAGAAGCCACTAGAAAGAAGATCCCTTATACGATCCACTCCTCTAAGATACTTGCCAATAGCAATACGATCCCACTCACTATTGGTAGAGATTAGGTTCCACAGTTGCTTAGCAAGTAAAGCCATATTAAATTCTCTAATTTTACGAATACCAAGACCACCCAATTCTTTAGGCCTGAAAACATCATCCCAGGAGACCAGATGTATTTTTTTCTTCTCTTCAACCCCAGACCAAAGGAAATTCTTCTGAATGCCTTCCAGCTTGTCTAAAAAAATTTGCAGCATATGAAACAGGTTGAGAGCATAGACCGAAAGATTCTGAAAGGTAGATTTAATTAATTGCACTTTCCCAGCTTGACTCAGCAACACCTCTTTCCACCCAACCAATTTAGAGTTAAACTTATCGATCAAACCCTGCCAGATAGAATTAGGAACCACATTAGAACACAAGGGGAGACCCAAGTAAGACACAGGAAGCTCCCCAATCTAACATTGCAAAATCCTCGCAATTTTGTGTTGTCGGTGTTCAAGAGTGTTAAGAAAGAGAATAACACTTTTAGGTAAGCTAATCTTCTGCCCCAAAGCAGCCTCATATTTCTGAAAAATAAGTTTAATAGTTTTGGATTCCTTAATGGATGATTCCCCAAGCATAAGATTATCATCCACGAATTGTTAATGGGAGAAAATATGATTCTGAGATGAAGGAGACAATCCCAACATTTGACCAGTATTAATAAACCTTTGGATGAGGCGACCCAAAGATTCAACCATGATAATAAAGAGAAAAGGAGAGATGGGATCTTCTTGTCTCAAACCCCTCGAACAGCCAAAAATAGGAGAGGGGGAACCATTAACAAGAACAAAAAACTTCGGAGTAGAGATCAACTAAAGCACCAAAACCACCAATTTCCCCCCAAAACCAAAAGCTTTCAGAATCTTAGACAGAAAACCCCAGTCAACTCTATCATAAGCTTTAAGCAAATCTAGCTTCAAGAGAAAACCAACATGCTTATTAACAGATAAAGAGTGGATATTCTCATGAACAGTAAGGATGGAATCAAGAACTCGCCTACCCACAACAAATCCATTTTGTTGGGTAGAAATAATTTGAGGAAGAACCTTCTACAATCTCACCGCCAACACCTTGGAAAAGATCTTATAAATGGAGTTACAAAAACTAATAGGGCATAATTCATCAAAAGAGGAGGCCCCCAGTTTCTTAGGAACAAGAACAATAAAGGAGGAGTTTAATTCCTTCAAAATATTACCACTACCAAAAAATTCCTTAGTAGCATCCACAACATCCTTCGCAAGAATATCCCAAAAATATTGAAAAAATAACATCAGAAAACCATTGAGACCAGGAGCCTTGTTACCTTCAAAAGAGAAGATGACACTTTTAATCTCATCCTCGAGAGGGATTCAAACCATTTGTTGATCAATCTCACCAGAGATTATATGAGGAATGTCCTGAAGAAGATCATCCTAACACTCTGAATCCAACACCCCTTCCATAGATAGCAGGTTCGAAAAAAAGGAAGAAGCAGCTTGCTGCAGATCCACCTCCTTATCCAACACCTGATTATTGAAATTTATAGAATTAATACAATTGGAAGCTTGGTGTTTTAGTGTAGAGAGGTGGAAGAACCTCGTATTCCTATCCCCACTTTTTAACCACATAATTCTAGACCTTTACTTCCAAAATTCCTCCTCCTTAGTCACAATATTGTGCAACCTAGATAAAAGGACATTCTCCTTCAAAGCAAGAGCTTGATCATAACCAGACACTTCAATAGATTGTTGTACCGTGAAAAGCTCACAATTAACATCTTCCTTCTCAGCAAAAATGTGCCCAAAGGAGGACCTATTCCACCTCCTAACATTTCTTTTCACATTAGCCAATTTCTTAGCAACCCTGTACATAGCTGAACCATCCACTTGAATGTTCCACCGAGCTTGAATCAAAACTTTCAGGTCAGAATGACAGGTCCACATCTTTTCAAACCTGAAAGGAAATTTTTTTCTCCTCCCCAACAAATCCACCAAAAGGGAAAGTGGAAAGTGATCAAACCCCAACCTAGTCAAGGCTGATAGAGAGCAAGAATAAGAAATAAGCCATTCAGGGGAGATAAGGGCCCGATCAAGCTTAACCTGGATAAGAGCTTCACCCACACACCGGTTAGACCAAGTGAAAGAGGCCCCTTTGAGATCCAAATCAAGAAGAGCATTGTCATTAATGAGATTAATGAGACCATATCTACTATCGTCCACAATCTGAGATCCTCCCAATTTATCAGCATCATGCAAGGGTGTATTAAAATCCCCCATTACCAACCAATTGGCAATAGAATTCAAAGATTTAAAGGAGCTAAGGTTTTCCCAAAAAAAATATGGCACTCTTACTATTAGGAGTGTAAATATTAGAAAGGGTCCAAGAGAACTTATCATGAACATTGATGAAAGAAGTAGCCACATGATTACAGTCCTCAAACACTGCCACCCCCTGAATCAACTTCATATTCCAAAAAGTAACAATACCACCAGACGCACCAGCCACCTCGGAACAGTTCATAACACAATCCTTGAAAAGCTTATGTTTAAGTTTAGATAACCTATTCATCCCGATTTTAGTTTCTTGAATCAAACTAATGTCAGGCTTATGATCCCTTACCAGGTTAGCAAGGAGATCATGCTTGTGAGGGTGATTTAACCCTCTCATGTTCCAAGAAATGATCTTCATGAGAGCTTATGGGAGGCGCTCTTGGAGCACATCTCCAACAAAGTTCTCTAAGTCCCATTAGTAATATTCATTCAACTCTCCCTGTCCCTAGTAACATTCAAAGGAGGATGACCCCTACCTCTCGACTCAAACCCACAGTCTAACCTTTGCCTATTTCTAGTTAAAACTCTCAAAGGGGGAGATTGTTTCTTTCTATTTCTACCTTTCACCAGAATATAAGGGGGATTTTTCAGGATCACCCATTTCTTCGGATTCCTTCAAGTCAGACTTCGAGCAAACCTCCAACCCCTCAATCTTAGAACTACCATCATGTGGCAACTTCAAAAACCCCACTAACTGGAGACTCCAAAGGAGGGGAGCCCAAACCATCAACCTCAGGCTCCAGGTCTTCAACTAGAGCTACATACCTAAGACCTTCACAAGGCTCCTCATTAATAAGATGGGGTGGAATCCTCTCACCACCTGGCTCAGGAACCACATCAAGCTTTTCAATTTCCACTTGGCCCTCAAGGATCAAGATATTCTCGTCTGTTACCATATCCATTCCCATAGGTATCTCAATCATAGGAGCAACCCCATCTTTCTCCATAGGATTTGAAGATGCCACCCCAGGAACCTTTTCCTTTTCTTTCCACTACTTAACCACCTACCTCTGCACTTTTAGAGGGAATTTTTTAGCTCAGTGGCTTGCTTTCTTGCAATGGAAACAAGCGAAAGGAATTGATTCAAATTCCACCACTTGATCCCAAACACCAAACTTAGAGTTAATCTTCACCAGAGAAGGAAGTTTCGTTGACTGTTCCACATTAACACAAAATCTAGCATAAACAAGGCGCTTTCTGGAAGCAGTCATTTGGTCAATCGATAGCAAGCACCCAAAAGTACTCACAATGCCTTTGAAGACTTCTTCATCCCAGAATTCAAGAGGGAGACCTGGAAGTCTCACCTAAACAGGGGCCACCGAGAAAGAACACGAGTTAGGTTTAAAACCTGGTTCCCACCTTTTCAACATCAAAGAAGATTTTCCAATAAACCAAGGACCACCCATAAGAGCCAGCAAGAGATCATCTTCGCAGTTGAAGGTAAAGGAAAAGAATCCTTTAGCCATTGCAACCACATCCACTTGGCCCTTAGGACGCCATCGGTTCAAAAAAAACTTACGAACCAACTCAATATGAGGACGAGGCCCCACAAATTTTCCCATAAGAGTCATATCCATATTAGATACACTTTTTTCAACTATGCAATCTGGGACAAAGATTGAATATTCTCCTATCTTCACATTAGAAACAAAGGCCACATGAGGAGAAGAGCTTTTACCTTTGGGCTTCGCACCGAAGAGGTTAGACCATTTGAGGGAAGACTCTGAGAAGAGACCACCCCTTGTCTTATCAACCCCAAGAACTAAGCAAGAAAGCATTTAATATTTTTTTGACATTGCTTCATTTATGTATATATGTACTAATATTCTTCTCGCAACATTTGAGGGATATGTGGCCTTATCTTTGTGATCCATCCCATGGAGTGAGCATTAGTATGTTGATTTCATCTTTTCTCTCAAGAGTTGGCTTGGGAGATGTTAGAGGCCATGCATCTAAAGACAACTAACTTCATTCTTATTTCAAAGGTCATTTGTCAAACAACACTTCTTTCTTTTCTTGGTAACCTTATATCCTAGTTATCTCTAATTATTATGTATCATTACTTATTCTCAATGGTTTACATGAAAATTCCACAAGCTACTTATACCATGGAAAATAAATAATCCACAACCTTGTATGCTTTGAAGCTTATTTCTTATTATGCAAGATACATAGATTTATTAGTCCAAATAGTCAAAGAAATAATAGAAACCCAACTAATATAATATGATGTGAGAGTAAGGGCTGGGGCCTAGCTCGATTAGCTAAAAGCATCATGTTGCAGGCAAGAGGTCACAAGGTCTAGTCTCCCCCTGTCCCCATGGTACCAGAGGGTGTGTCGCACCGTGTCACTGGTCACATGAAAAAGTTTACCAAGCGAACTACAATTTATAGGGGGGCTACCTGATTCTTGCAATCTAAAAAAAATTGATGTGATAGTTAACTACCTAGAACGTACCATGTATAGCATACAACCAACCTTTATGATGAATCAACTCCATAGGTCTACCACTATCCTAGGGATTTATTGAGAAGGATATATCACATACAATATTATAAACTAGCATAGATGTCTTAAATGCATCTATCTAGAAGATGTCAAGATATATCAATCTTAAGATGCCTTTATTGAATTTGTTAGATAGGATAGATAGGTGTATTGAGACTAATGCCATTCACCGCCTTTTAGATAGAATTATTCAAGCTATGTCTACTAGTTTAGAATATACATATTATCAAATATTACTTTATTACAGCAAGTTAAAATTTGTATAATTGTGTTATATTAATTAATTTAAATTAATATAAAAAAAAATCATTAACAACATTCATATGAATATCATTTTCTAACACCTATATAAACTACTACATACATGGATACATAAATAGGAAAATAAATAGATAAAAGAACATACAAATTTTGCACACATAATAGTATTATGCTTCTATAACTTTATTTCGTTCAATACATTTACATATTTATAGGATTTGTATATCCTATATTATAGGAAACCTTCTATAACAACTCCCTTACATAGATAATGAGAGACTAACAAATCAACA
This sequence comes from Sequoia sempervirens, assembly GCA_007258455.2. NCBI lineage: Eukaryota > Viridiplantae > Streptophyta > Pinopsida > Cupressales > Cupressaceae > Sequoia > Sequoia sempervirens. The sequence goes on along the minus strand of VDFB02026678.1, from coordinate 30,089 downwards.
AACTCCTAAATATATGAGTTGTTAAAACAACTCATAATACAAACAAACACTCTCAATTAAACTAACTACGGGAATGATGTAATATTCCCAACACCCATAATAAAAATGTAAGTTGTTACTACAACTCATTTTACCTCATTTATTGACACATTATTATTCTAACCCATGTGAAAACGTGAATTCCTAACAAAAACATTTAAAAAATAAAAATGAAACAAATTATTTACTTGCTTTTACTTAATAGAGTTGCCTTATTTTCCCATCAATCGTTAATATCTATCTAAATTACTATATAGATATATGAATAAAAATAGGCAATCTTTTGAGATTTGTTTTCAACTTGTATTGGTTTAGTGATTTTTATTGCAAATGCTCTTTGAAACTTTTGACATCTTTCGTCTAGCATAACCATGGCTGCTTAATTGTGTTTCTTGGCTCGGCTCTATTGTTTTTGTTGATTTTGTTTCATAGGTAGGCCCTTATGTTGGACTTGTGGGTGTGTCTTTCTACCACCCTCCCTCCTTTTTGTGAATATCGTACTACTTTCTTCAATTTAATGCAAAGTTAAATAGGATATTTCATCAAAAAAAAGTTAAGTCATCTAATTATTGCTCCTATATTTCCTTGCATATCCATAGTCATGCAATTACAACCGAAGGTGATGAATACAAAAATGTTGTTTTTCCATCTCTACTATTTTGATGGTTGATTGTCCATATAGCATTTTCTACCACCTACTCCTTGTCAACTTGTTCCCTTTGGATTTCTTCAAGTTCTGCCCAATTTATTTTGAGCTCACATGCAACTATGTGCTTACTAACCCTCATAGCCTACACCTTTGGTATAAATCCTTGTTACTTCGCATATCACATATCATAACTTTGTGAATTTCTTTTACAAGTCACAAGTTCCACATACTCCTAGAGTAACCATGGGAATCCAAGATCTACCACACACCAAGGTTCCTATTAGATTTCACTTACATTGATTTGAAGCTTGACTATTACACACCAACATGATTGCTTGTTCTCATAGCATACACACTAGCACTTGCACCAAAAGGGGTGCAAGGGTTACACTAATAGAAAAGTATATGTAATTTAACATGTTTAGGAAACATATTCTTTATTTTTCTTTGAGAATTGAAGCTCAAAATATAATAACATATATAGAGAACACCTTTGACATGTTTTGCATACTAAGGAGAAGGAAACCTAAAGGCTTGTTCAATCTAAAATATATCATTTAAACCCTCATTATGTGAAAAGAATTCCTGTATGTGTAAATTGAGATGCAGAATCCCCTAAATATTCCATGTATTTTACATTTTCTTCTTTTGCTTTGATTGGAAGATCTCAATATTAAATGCAAGTCAAAAAAAAAATCTAGGTGAGAAGCAATATGCAATCTATTTATTTTATGATTGTTAGAGGAAAACTAAATAATTAACATAAATCATAAATAATATTATCTTATAATTAACATAATTAACTAAATAATAGAAAAATAAAAAATAAAAAATAAATCATAAATAATATTATCTTATAATTAACATACTATTTTCCCGACTAACCATTATATAATTATTTCGTGTTCTTATAAAAAAAACAAAAATTATGAAAATAATACTCCATTTCAAACAACATAATGTTTTTGATGTTTTAAGAAATATAACTAAAGAAAAGAAGATCATATATATTTAAATGAGTGTAATGTTTAATATTTAAAAAAAAAAAACAAAAGAAATATAAGATATATCTAATAATTATGTCTTCCAAATTATTTATTTTTAAAAAAATTAAGAAATTAAATTACAATTTATTTTAAACTTGTTCGTTATGTCTTCCAAATAATTTATTTTAAAAAAATTAAAAAATTAAATTAAGATCTATTTTAAACTTGCTGGTATCTAATCTATACTTCTCTCTATTTTAAATGTGTTCCACTGCCCACTGTCATTTTCACATTTTAATATTAGAAAGCTTCATAATAAAAAAAATGGAGACAACGAAAGAATGGCTGAGCAGCATAATTAATCCCCAGCACATTTTTTAGCATCTCAAAACCCTCGTCGAAACCCTATTTTAGGCTGCAGCTCACAGAATTGGAGAAGTGAAAGGTCAATACCAGCGGTGGGAACGCGAAAAAAGGGCGAGAAACAGCCAAAGAAACAGCCGAAAAATTAGGCGGTTTCTGAACAGCAAACAATCTCAGATAATGGTTTGGCAAGAGTGGTTTCCGGTGCGAGACAGGTTTCAGCTCAAACTACATTCACTATATATATAGCCTATCGGCTAATAATAAAAAATAAATAAATGTGACCGACTGATGATAGTTGAGCATCAATGAAATATAAGAGATCCACTAAGAATGCTTCCTTTGCTGGAGAATGAACCACACCAAAAACTGAAGATGGACCAGTTACAAAGTGGGCCAATAGCTTAGGGGTAGGGCATCCCAGCAGCAACGGGTGATCCCGAGTTTGAGTCCTAGCTGGTCTGTGATAAGGCTATCATTGGTATTAGAGGCAAACCAAGGCTAGAAACCCCAAGCACCTGTGATATGGTTCAAAGGGGAGTGTTAGAGAATGAACCACATCCAGACCTAAGATGGTCTGGTCACAAAGTGGACCAGTAACTCAATGTTAGAGCACCCCGGCAGTAATGGGTGGTCTCCTAGCTAGTCCATGATAAGGCTAGCATCCCTAAATAAGAAGCAGCATGTCTTCCCATTTGATTAGTCAGAGTATCCATTTCATTTCTCCATGGTTGAAAGCATTTGTTACAATTTCCTAATCACTAGTTAGCCCTATCATCCATTTGTTGCTGATTTCATTGGTACTGCAAATAAACAAATTACACAAACAACGAATTGGTGCAAGTAAATTCTAGCACTTTAAACTTCTCAACTGAAAACACATGATAACCTGACTTAACATCTATTAAAGAAAGGGCATCCCGTCACATGTGATTATTCCAAGTACCAATTTCATTTCCCATGGTTGTAGAGCATTCATACTATTTCACTGTTATAGTTAGCCATCTCGTTCATTTGTTATCTGTTTGCATTGTTACAGCATCATAAATTCGTTACACACAACAAATCAGTGTGTGCAAATATAGTCCATCACTTCAAACGACTTGACTGAAAAAATATGATCACCTGCTTTAACATAATCCACACAAACATTATCACTCCAGATAACAACCGATCTGCTATAAGGTAATTAAGCAGATCCCATCTCAACAAAATATATTAGCTTCTTAGAACAAGAGAATGTTTTTCTTAGCAAAGAAAAATAATTCTAACCCTAAACCCAATGCCCAAGATAGTTATATTTAGTACAGGATGCAGCACATTGTTGCAGTGCTGCCAATAGAGTTGAAACTTGAAACAGACCAAATATTCTTCCAATATTCATATGATCTGGAAACAAAATAAAAGAATGATCTTTAAATGATGTCAGATTACAGATTGGGCAAACAAAACGTTGATCTTGTGAAGAACCTATCATGTAATAAAAATCACTGCCATTGCTACTCCACTGAAATGGCCTATATATTATTTCCAACAAAGATACTCAAATTTCTTAAGTTTAACATGCAGTCCTCCAAGATTCTCATGTCTGCAAATAATGTACACTACAAGTGATTAAAGACACAGAAGTTCCAAATTAATTCCCAATGCACAAGATAATTATATTCACAGGATTCAGCACACTACTGCAGTATTGCCTACAAATTGGATACAGACCAGCTATTTTCACAAGATTCGTATAAACCAGTAAATGAAATCTTAAATGCTGTCAGATGACACAGTAGCAAACAGAATTTTTTCTTAAGTAGAACATACTATTTCCCTACAGCCACTGCCATTTCTCCTTTCCAGAAACAACTATTTGCTCGAACCAAGATACTTAAATTTCTACAATTTAATGTGCATCATTCCAGCCAAGATATTCAAATGTCCACAATTAATGTACAATACATGCAATAGAGGCAAATAAGTTCTGAATTGATGTTTACGAGTGAATGTACAGTAACAGTTCCCACTAATCAAAGAAACTCTTTCACCATCATAAGCATGAAAAAAATCTACACATTCATTCCACGAAAGCGTTCTTATCTTTTTTGTGCTAGTCAGCCTTTAGCACCTCAATTAAGTCAGTCAGTGTCAAAGACAATCTACAATGGACAATTCTACACACATCGCATATATATAGATGTGAGATAACATAGTAATTGACAAGATCCTCAGAAAAACCTTGTCAATAGGCATGCCATCCATGGTCGCCTGGTGGATACAAAATTATTGATGGCTAGGTGTCAATGAGTTCACATGTTAGGCCATGGATTTAGCTTTATGATTAAAGATTGCCATAAAAACAAACTTGCACGACTGTTATGTAAAGTAAATAGGCAGTTAGAACCAATGTCTTATAGGTCACACATCATTGCTAATTTATATGATACCCATTATAGTTGTATTCCATGGGATGTGCTATATCAATTTAACTCTTGATTTGAATGAATGGGTACACAATTCAAGTACCAACCAGGAATATAGACTAACATAGCATATAAATCAATTACAGAAAACCTATCAAGCCTTAATTGAACTTGCTCACAAATTATAATGTTAAAAACAGAGGTTAGTCCATATCTTTACAAGTACGAACATACCTAATCTGAAAAACCAAGTGCTGCTCGGGTACTAATGCACTTTCATGGATCAGTTATTTCCCTTCAACAACTAAATCATGTTAGCAAGTTTACAATTAGAAGAGGTTTCGTTAAATCGGCCCAAGAATCACTGATATTTTTACATTCACAAATATTTTATGGTGAAAAACAGTCAGCATGCAAAAGAGCTTCAAGAATACCAAACCATTCAAATTGAATGACCCACCACTAAACAGGAAAGGTATGCGTTCAAGGCCAACTGCTTCCTTCCATAACTAAATCACACCAACAATATGCATTAGCATCAATCCACGGAAAGGAACAAACAATTTGAACTAATCAAATGTCATCTATAATGCTTTTATTTCATGATGGTGTGTGGAGATGGTATGTGATATATGAAAGACATACACAAATTATGCAACCAGATCTTTATATGATCATCTCTCAAAGTCCAGCTACTAAAAATAAAAGCACACAACCACCATAGAAACTATAAACAGTATATACGATATCCTGACATTAATGGCAAGCTTGACTGGCTTCAGTATAATCAGCACTCGCAGTATTAAAAAAGCTTCATATCTGTGATAAGAAAGAAGAACTGTTTCATGGCAAATCAATAATGTTCGTTTAACTTGAAAAATCTAAGAACATAAGCAACACTGTTCATGTGTGACATTAGTATAGTGAACTAACATAAACCAACAAGTAAAAGATCATAAAAAATGTTAAAATCTGCTTTTAATATTAAATTGAGTCAAATCTCTACAAATCCATTTACATCTTTCATGCCTTCAGCACTCTAAATGCCTGTCTTGTAGATAGAATTAAGTTATTAACACTGCAAGTTCTTATACAGGTAGTTATCATGAAGTACTTGATTGAACAGGTAAGCCACTCTCCACTGGCTCGGAGCTAGCACCTTTCTCTGCAACAGCCTTGGACATTCCGAACATCTGTATCAAACATATGAAATTGAATTTAAGTGGCTAAAAGTATTAGAATAACCTATCACACATTCATAGTTCAGTCACATGTAAGGGGCAAATGCTATAGCTAGATGACAAATAAAAGGAAATTCTAGGGTAATGTGAATAAGCTCCTCGTAAAAATAAAGGCCAACAGACATCTAACAGATAGGGCCTTATGCAAATATAAAGATTTGAGGCAGCTATGTAGAAGTATGAATTCCTGTAAAAAGATAAATCCAGCGTTCAACATGTTTCAATTGACCTATAAAATACAGAAACAAAATTGTCAAAACTAGAATAAAAAATGGAATGAGAATTCATTAAGAAGATTGTTTAATAAATTTCTATCAAGAATTACTTCATTCAAGAGAGAACTTCACAAACTGTCTCTCTAGTCTAAATTAGACGGCCACGTGCCTGTTATAAGGACCTACTAAATATACCAGCAATTTCTTCCCATTCATCTTAATAAACCCATGTCAAATATAGTAAACGGATTACTCATATATAAAAGATATAAAGATATAAAAACAGATTTAAAATTGCAAAAGTACATTGCATCTGGAATACAAAAAAAAACAGTTTGAGTCACAACTGGGTGATATGATGGTAGGGTATTTAAACCCAGTGACTCCTATTTTCTATCAAAAGTGCTGGCATCTAACCTTTTTCATAGTTTTTTGGAAACATGTTATATGCTCATCCATGGAAGCGTGGATAAATTCATCAATGTGATCCATCAGATCTGCAGCAAATGAGGCATCCTGGGATTTTTTCTTCCTGCATGATGTCGCTTCTGGGGGCATGGATGATGGTATCTTCTGTGCAGAAGAATCTTTATCCAATGTTTTATCCATTGAGAGACTGATTAGAATGAAATGTTCAAGATTTCCTGAAAAATGGAACAATAATAAGACTGTCAACAAGACATAATGCATGCATTAGAAAATTTATACTTCCTCTATTACACTACTCTATGATAGTGACTGATTTGCATCTCAACATAGATTATATTGTGGAGAAACTAATAATGGAAAAGAAAAGCCTGCGAGAACCAGGCATGGTACAATTCAAAGGCTTGAAAATACGTAAAAAACCTGATTGTCCCTACTATTAGTGGAGAGATGAGTAAGCATCAAATCCAAGAAATTTAGAGAGATGATATGGACTCACTATCTCATGATATCCATAAAAAGGTTAATGGTGCATAATTAGAAAATGGATCAAATTCCAAATTACATTGATAGCTACTAAACTGAGTTAAAACATGTTTTAAGAATTCTAGGTCCCCTGTGTCATGCCCCGGCCATATAAGATCGCAGCACTAAATATAAAAAAAACACCAGGCATTGAAAATTATTAATAGCTTTCCCTTGTGAAGGGCCAACCAAGTTTAAGATAATCAGCGATGGAATGAAGGTGGCCAACCCAGGGAAGAAGGAAATTTAATTGGCAGCAATTATTTAAAAAGAGGAGGCCAACTAAGATTAGTGGAAAATTATCATAAGGCAGCACTCAGTTTTGGAATGATGCAACTCTTCCCAAGGGCAATGGGTTTTGTGAAAAGGTGTGACTTTCCCCCCCTCAAGTGGAAGATATAAAAGAGAGGACACTTTATTTGGAAAAGGCGTCAAGTGGATGAGATTGGCAAAAGGAAAATAAGAAATTGAAATATAAGATATCGATTGGAAATAAATATTGTTTCCAGAAAGAATATTATTGGGAAGTAAGTTTAAAAGATAATCTTAGAATATAAACTAGGAATAGCTATACATATATATTATAATTGCATAATGATATTTTATTTCCAATTAATATAATAAATTCTTTTAGCAATCTATTTTGAATTTATAAAAGTGTTTTCCAAATAGGGAGGTCAATCAACCTTTCGAGTTCACAAGAGGTGAAGTACTGGCCTTTCCTTCATCAAGCACGCCACCCCAAGATGCAAACTCGTGGGCCGGGAGGCATATGAGTGCTCCTAGGCTTGTTGAGGAAGGCAGTCTTCATGCATCTTATCAAGCACACCACCCTAATATGGATAGATTGGAGATCCTGCCATGCTCATGGGCTGGGAGGCGAATGAATGCTCCTGAGCTTGATCAAAGAGGATGGTGCACCTCTAAGGTGAACTGAGGAATGGAGTGGACCTAAGATCCTACCATGTTCATGGGCTGGGAGGTGGATGAGTGCTCCTGGGCTTGAGGGTTTTCTCAAGTATGCCACCCCGAGATGGATGGATGGGGATCCACCCATGCTCTCGCAACACAAGGACAACCATCCTTGAGATTGTGGTTTACAAGCATTTCAAGTGAATTCCTAATATGATTGGCTATAGGAATAAGCCTTGGAATAATCATTAATGATGTTAAGATGTTTTTGAATTCATATATTGATAATGTTATGAACTATAGATCTAAATATTACGATGATCTAGCTATGATGTATTGTTCTCGATATTACAATATTTTATATATTAATTTGAATATAACCATAAAGTTGATACTTGTTATTACCAATATCAGTTTTTAGTGATTATTATTGTTTGCAGGCCTAAAATTAGGAATTTCCCAAAAGGGGACATTACACTCCAACAGAATGAAATTGCCTTTTCTGGAAAATTGCGAGATCTCCTTCAAAAGCTTTACATGTATACCTCTGTCTGTATGCCATAGTAATTGTTTGCGCCTTCCTCCTATATATGTTTAAGGAAGTTTACTGTGGTATTTGTGTGTATGTAGTAGTGGTTTTATTCTCTAAATGTTTGCAGATTTCTATTAGCTTTTCATGTTCTGTGTTAATTGTAAGAGGGAATTCTTATTATATTATGTAGAACTCCATCAGAAGTCTGTCACTTTTGCCTTTGAGAGGCCATCTCCTATGTCCCTGGAAATATGACTGAAAACCTCGATATATATTATGTTTCATATTATAGTTTAGATATGTATCTAGCAGATTAAAAAAACATTTCCCACAAAGATCATGTTTTTGGCATAAGTATATGCAGCAATCTTCAATACTACATAAATGCATAGCTAGTTAGGATTCAAATTAAAAAAAGCAGCAAATTTCTGTTAGAGCCACAAAACAGCTGACAGCAACCTTCCTTTTGCTGCTTTAGATACAGATTCCCTAGATCAGAGGACAGCACTAAGGCCTAAATTGCTTTGTGGCTCAAGTTATCTTCAAAAAGCATACTTAGGGTGCCTAGTAGATTCAAATGCAACATTAGATACAGAAAAGAAACTGTGTTAAGAATATGCAGAAGCTTATAGGCTGAATTAATCAAAATTATTATGAATGCAAAAGTAGGCATGACTTGTGCATACACTCACATATGTCGTTTGGGATTCACAAATTAATTTTACTATTTTATTTCTCTTCCAAAATGGGGTTCAACACAATATGAAAATATGACTAAAGCTATCTTCTTCATAATCTATCAAAGTCTCAATTGTCTTGATCATTGAAGATCCTAGTTTGTGTACAACATGAGATGGTAAAAGATCGAATAAAATTATTTACAATAAGGAATGTACATTTATAGATTTACAAAGGATTGATGTTTCTAAAAAGAAACAATCGAACAAGAACAAAAGAATAGAAACATTCTAAATTACAACAATATTGACCATTAATGATATAATTTTAATTATTCTAATACCCTCCCTTAATGGTCAATCTATCAACTACACCAAGATGCCCCCTGAATTTTACAAACTTATCTGGACTGAGCAACTTGGTGAGAATATATGTTGTCTGCTCCTCTGTCGGAACATACAACAACTAAACTAATCCGTCTTCAACAAGCTACCGAATGAAGTGACAATGAGTTTCCACATGCTTGGTTCTTTCATGGAAGACTAGATTTTTGGCAAGTTTGAGAACTCCCTAATTGTCACAGAACAAGGGAGTCGGACCTGCTTGAGATATTTGCATATCCGCAAGCATCCAGTGAAGCCAAACTGCCTCACAAGCTACCTTAACTGCTCCCCGATACTCTACTTCTGTCGAGGAGAGAGCCACTGCCTGCTGCTTCTTACTAGTCCATATGACTGCACCAAATCCCAAACTGAACACATACCCAGATGTTGATTTCCTGTCATCAACCAAACCCGCCCAATCTGAGTCTATGAAACCAAAGAGTCGAGGATCGTGACTCCTAATGTACAGAAGCCCATAAACAAAAGTTCCCTTCACATAACGTAGCACACGCTTCACTACTACCCAATGATTAGCCTTGGGGGCTGTCATGAAGCATGAAATGTAGCTCACTACAAAACTGAGGTCAGGTCTAGTGGCAGTAAGATAGATGAGGCTGCCCACTAGTTGCCTGAACAATGATTCATCTACTATCAGTGAGTCGGACTTAGCTGACAACTTGAGCCCTTTTTCCATGGGTGTGGAGGCAGGTTTGCAATCCTACATTCGGAGTTTATCCAGTAGACTTCAAGCATATTTGGACTGGGAGATGAAGATACTGCTCTCAATCTGCCAAACCTCAACACCTAAACAATAATGCAAAAGTCCCATATCTGTCATGTCAAATGTGCTGCACAAATCCTGTTTGATCTCAACAATCAAATGTGTTGAGGTGCCAGTAATGATCAGGTCATCCACATAGACAACAACAATAAGTATATCACTACTAGTATGTTTGACATACAGATTAGAGTCAGATGGACTCCTCTGAAAGCCATGATCTGTGAGGTACTTGTCAATCTTTATGTACCAAGCCCGAGGAGCCTGTTTTAGGCCATAGAGTACTTTTACCAATCTGCACACCTTGTGTTCTTGACCAGCAACCTTGAACCCTGGAGGCTGCGTCATGTAGACTTCTTCCTTCAACTCACCATTGAGAAAGCATTCTTAATGTCCATCTGATGGACTTTCCAACCACACTAGGCTGCTAAGGCAAGGACGAGCCTAATGGTACTCATTTTAGCTGTAGGAGCAAAAGTCTCCTCATAGTCAATGCCTTCCTTCTGTGAGAACCCCCTTGCAACTAGACGAGCTTTGTACTTGTCAAGGGTTTTGTCAGCTTTGTATTTAACCTTATACACCCATTTGCAACTAATGGGCTTCTTCCCTGGAGGAAGATCAGAAAGGACCCAAGTGTGATTTTTCTGAAGACTCTGGTATTCAACCTCCATAGCCTTTTCCCACTCAGGAATTCCTTTAGCCTCTGAATACGTCTGAGGCTCATAGACACTGTGAATGTTGGCCATGAGAGCAAAGTTGATTGTATGTTGTTGTTTGCTCTTGTTTCTAGACAATCTACCTTCAATGAGCTCATCATCATGAAGATCACTAATAGTCTTAGCCCACCATTTAGGCCAGAGAGTAGAGGGTGCCAACATTAGATATAACAGGAGCTGGAACTGGTTGTGGATCTGGAATAGGTTCATCGGGTGGAAGATCAATATCATCCAAAGGAAAATCAGGTTGAGCATCATCAAAGACAGAGTCTTCATCATCCCTCCCATCAGGTGAACCTAACGGAAGTCGAACACCCGAATTAGAAGCCTTCAAGGGCTAATCCTCAGAATGTTGAACAGGCGAGGAAAGGTGAAAAGGTCCTCGTTCTTCATCAAAGACAACATCCCGACTGAAGATAAGACGATCAGTGTCTACATCAATCAACCGGTAAGCCTTATGGTTGTCACTATACCCTGTGAACATAAGCTTTTGACTCTTGGAATCCAACTTTGAGCACTTGGCATCTGGAATCCATACATATGCTAAAGAGCCAAAGATTTTCAAATGACTGATCCTAGGTTTTCTACTAGTCCAAGCTTCCTCAGGAGTCTTCCCCTTAACAACATGGGTAGGAGACCGATTAAGGAGATAGACAGCAGTGTAAACTGCTTCTGCCCAAAATTTATTAGGGACACTCCTAGTTGTAACATGGAGTGGGCCATCTCAACAATTGTACGATTACGCCGCTCTACAACACCGTTTGTTGAGGAGTGTAGGGTGTGGTTAACTGGCATTTAATTTCATGTGTATCACAGAAGTTGGAGAATGCAGTAGAACAAAATTCCCCCCCATTATCTGACCTAAGAGTGATTATGCAAGAACCAAACTCTTTTTCTACTAAGGCCTTAAACTTTTGAAATACATTAAACACATCTAATTTCTGTCTAAGAAAGTATACCCACATTTTTCGACTGAAATCATCAACAAAAAGCAAGAAATACCTGCAACCAATAACAGAAGGTGTATTCATTGGCCCACAAATATCAGCATGAACCAACTGCAGTACCTTAGAGGCTCGCCATGAGTCATCATCCATGAACGGTGTCTTGTGTTGCTTCCCATCCTGACAAGCTCCACAAACACCATGACGTTGAGTCTAGATGTCAGGTAAACCAGCTACAAGTCCCTCTCGAGCTAGCTGAGAGAGATAGTGCACATTTAAGTGCCCATACCGCTAATGCCAAAGACTGGTGATAGCAGAATTTCAGGCTGCCATGGATAACTTTGGAGAATCACCTGTATCCACTAGTCTGTATAGATCGTGATCCTCAATACCAACAGCCACAATAGTGCGAGACTCCCGATCAACAATAGAACATTTGTGTGTACTGAATACCACATCCAACTGAGGAGAATGTCGCATGATCTGACTGACTTAGAAAAGGTTTAGTTCCATGTCAGGAACATAGTAGACATTGAGGAAAATGAGATTCCTCCCACTAAGCAGAACGATGGATGACATTGATAATGAATCGGGTCAACCTCATAAACTTCCTTTCCAGCTTGGCAACACAAGCAACCAGGTTGTTGGGGTCTCCATCCTTTTCAACAACAGACCTGTTGGCCTCTTCCACCCGAGCAATATGATTGGAGGAATCCGATGTCGATTCCTCCTGAATCATACGGTTCATCTCAAGGAAGTGGCTAGGTCCTTCCACATACTCTTCAGTCTCCTCAACTGTGTCATGTTTGCTCACTTCCTGGCCTTTTTCCTATTCCGAACTATTGGATATATCATCAACCAAGACCTTTTCGTGTTTCGCCAACCTATTGGATCTCTGGACACTCGTTTGTTCCACCCCCATCTCAGCGCTAGCAGTCATCACCATATCCCCTTGAGAGTCTTTAGCAATAGAGTCGTCTTCATCACTGTCTATGGGAGGTTCCTCAACATGAAAGGTGATGTCCTTTTTTCCTTTCTTTGGTTCAGGATTAGCTTTGGAGGGAAAATTTCCTTCTTTCTTTGTGGGTGTATTCTTTAACTCGCATAGACCAGCGGCAGCCTTGGATTGTGTAATGTGTCGGCCAATTTTTTTCAAGTTTTGAATGAACACACCAGCACAATAAGCACCCGTTAAGGTTAGCTTAAACCAAAACCAGCAATTGGAAAGTAACTCTTTGCCAAGAATGCGCACTCAATCTCGAGATGAGAATGATGTTGTCATATGGCAAGAGGGTCGTCAGTAGCGTCTTGAAGTATTACAATGCTGAAAGTAAACTTAACGCCAAGAATGAGCTCTCCAACCCAAAGTGGGAATGGCGCTACAATATGGTGGAGTTACTATGAAAAGTAATGCAATGCTGGAAAGTAAACTCGACACCAAGCATGTGCACTCCAAACCCAAGACGGGAATGGCGCTATCATATGGTGGAGAATCTATTGATAACAATGCAGTGCTGAAAGTAACTCAATCATCAAGCATGTGCACTCCAAGCCCAAGGTGAGCAAGGTGCTATCATATGATGATGAGGATCTATGCAATACAATGAAAGACTGAACGGGACCAGTCTCTTCCACAACCGTGGGAATTACAATAGACTGAGCAAAGACTAGTCTCTTCCACTAACGTGGGAAAATATGAAATTGCAAGAATTAAAATAGTTGAACAGTACTACTGTAGCAGCCTTACAATATGAGTTTCTCCTACAAATATCATTGTATTTGAAATGTCTCAATGCTGCAATGAAGTATTATATCTCTCCTATCATCAAATGACTCAACCCACATAAAACCCAACCCAAAAGATAAACTTCTACAATCTGATTTTGACAAACCAGCAACTACAAAACTCACTAAAATGCTCGTAACTTCCTCAAAACTACTCCAAATGACGTGAGACCAAGTGCAATGAACTCCTAGGAAGATGGCGATCAAGTTAGGACCAAGAAATGACTGCAACAACCACTCAATGAATTATCTAAACATTTGCCAAGCATGATGAAGTAGAGCGGTCTCAAGAAGAGCGACTTCTGCAAAATAAAATCCAAATCTTCATTTTAAAATCTGAAACTCTCCAAAAGGGGGCGCCCAGGGATGACAATGACATATGCAAACTACCCAGAACAATATAAAATTTATTCTATGACTTATGAATAAAAACTACTTTCAGCTATGAGTGGACCAACAACTCAAAAACTATCAAAACTACAAGAAACTCAAATACAATGTGCTCAATCTGCTCTCAAGAGTCAAGAACAGCCATTATCTTAGCTAGTTGCTATTTTTCAAGCAAGAAACTAAGCCAAAGCTAGGAGGTATGCATTCCTCGAAGCAACTCACTCACCATTCCGGCAGCATAACAATGTAGTAGACAAGAGATGATCAAAATGAAGACCCACTCTCCTTATATAGCTTTTAATAAGAACTTCTAGAAGCCTCCAGAAAGTGCACCCAAATTAATTGAATTTCAAATCCACATTTCCACTTGTATTTGTATTTTATTTAATCTTCAATTATCTCCTTCCTTGGGCGTCCAAACATGAGGAGATTAATTTATTTTAATAAAATAAACTCTTCCTCCAAAAAGGCGTCCACTTCCTCGAGCATTATTTTTTACCTTAGAAATATTTAAAATAGCCTCCTGATGAGATGTCCACCCCTCAAGACCCCCTTTTTAAAACAACTTAAAGTCATACTGCTAGGCCAAGGGGTTAATGTGAAAATATAACATTATTTTAATTAAAATAACTTATCTCACCAAAAATGCATCAAAAGGCCAAGAATCAACAATACCAACTAAACGGCTTGAAGAGGAAAGCCTGCTGAACTGATGCCAACTGAACTGCTGCCAAAAATAGAATTTACTAAAAATAGTAAATTCAGAAAGTTGCTCGAATCAAGGTGCATGTGATACCATTGCGAAGCTTTCTGAAAACCTAGAAAGAATCCGCAATCCAAAATCCCAAACTCCAAGATGCAAACCCCAGAATCTTCAAAAGAAACCATCAAGTAGTTGGAAACCCTAATTCTGCCACTGACTAGCCTACAGCACACCAGGGATAGGCTATCAATCACTTGAAAGTGTAGTGCTAAAAATGGGGACATTATAGATTGGGCCAATCCCGCTCCAGTCTTCTTTTTGGTAGGGAGCTTAGGTTTGGGTTCCTCAGGAGGTTGGTTGGCCGTGGGAGGGTTCTTTCTTTTAGGGCCAACAAAGGCAACCCGAGAGAGTTTAGAAGGGGACTGATCAAAGGGTTTCGGTTCCTTGACTCTAACAGCAAAAATGGGTTTCCATGGGCATAGGGCAAGGTGGAAATGATACAGACGGAGGATAAGACCTTGATGCAAGGGCATAGGGGTCAGTTTATTAGGATTTTTCGCCGCAAGCTCCATGATTTCTTTAACCAAACTTTCAAGGGATGAAAGTAAGAAGGGGAAACTAATAAGCATTCTATCATGTAGGTGATTCAGCAAAGGAAAATAGTAAAAGTAAAAGACTTTAAACCAACCTTCAAGAGTGATAGACTTCATTAAAACCAGACACACCTAGTCCGAAGGAGTAGGGAGCTTGCTCCGGTCAAAACCCGCATGCATCTTTGTAGGCTGTTCATTTTCCCTAAAAAATGTCTGCAAGCTCTCCATATCTTGCACTTTCGTATGTTTTTTGAGCTTTTGTCTCGAACAAGGCAGCCCCGTAGCTTTTGCGATCACCTCTTCATTGATTTCAAAAGAAATCCCTCCCACCGTGACCCTCCTGTCGTGCCAAGATATCGCAAACTGAGCAGAAAGTTTTTTCATCATGCCCATTCAGGCACTCCATCAAAGGAGTGATGCCTCCTTCCATACATATATGCCATACCAACGCGTCCCATCATAATTCTTCACAAGAACCTGGTTCAATGCTCATGCGATCTCCTCCCATTTTCACACTCAGATAGCAAACAGTCACAATAGTTAGCAAGATGAGAAAATTTTCAAAATGCAAAAGGGAAATGTTATATATTATTGGCAATTAATGCATTTGATAATCTTGAGAAAATAAATATATATTAATATATATATATATGTATATGTATATGTATATATATATTAAAGATATGTTATATGTATATATATAAAATGTTAAAGTGTTTGAAGTATATATAGCGCATTGTAATAGCAAGAAGTTGATATGTATAAAGCACTTTAAATAATACTTATGCGCATTATAGCCCTGCCTCATATGCATTATAACTGTGCATAAAACAAACTTGGAATAAGTCAGCAAAGACTTACTAAGTCACGCATGATAATAGGCATAAAGTTTATACGTTAGAAAGAGAATGAATGCAGATTTTAAATGATTGGAATAAGTCTTGGACTGCGCTATTATTCGGGGCGCTAAAACATGAATATGTGGCGCCAAACTTGTAGAATGTGGAAGCAAATAAGAAGTCTAAAACAATTAGATATGCATAAACCCAATCAATGTAAAGTTGGCAGTAATATAAGAGGGTAGTTGACTTGCAAACCAAGTAGGAAACCTGCTAAAAGGCACTGTTGCCTCTTGACTCAGTAAAAGTCATGTCGTCTCATGAAACAAGTCAACTCAGCCATTTGAAATGTGAGGATTGTCATGTGTTGCAAATCTATGAGTTAATTAGCTGAGTCGTTGCATGGGAGTAGAAAAGCGGCAGAATTGTTAGGTTGTTTGTAGCCTTTGGTTGCTCAAATTTTAGTATATATAGAGGTGCTCTCGCTACCATTTGTTACACTTTTCATTCTAATTACTCAGTTGTTATTCTGATATATTTTTTGTGCAAGTGAGTTGAGAGCTTTAGAGTTAGTGAGTTGCTTTGTTATTTTGCATTAGTATTTATTGAGAGATTTGGTAAGAGACTAGAAGTGGGAATTGGGTTGATCTTAGAGGAAGTAGCAAGCAAGCTTGAGGAAATTAAGCTAGGAAGGAAGGATTATCAATTGGAGCTTTTATACAGGCATGCTGATTTCTATTCCTTTGTTATTTATGTTGGAAAGGTTATTTAATCATGTTTGCCATGTTTGGAAACGAATGGTTTTAAATGTGTGTCATAATGCTTGGATATGCTTGCATGTTTCTTGGTTGATTCTTGTATTTGTGAAACCTTACAAATTAGTTTATGCTTATATAGATATATATCCTATATTGGAATTTATATGAATGTGTTCTATTTATACTTTACATAGATTGTCAATACTATATGTATGCAGCATGAGATAGAGTTGCTTTGAGTTACTTTAGTAGCAATGTCATGTAAACATGGGTTATTAGTTTGGTTAGTCCTGGGGTTAGAATAATCCATGGGAAAAGGGGGCAACCTAAGTATAGGGTATGAATGGTCAAAACCAAATTGAGCTAGGAAGGTGGGTGAAATAGATGACTCTCACTCAAAATACTGGGTGATGAGTTATTTGGCCAAAGTAGTGTAAGTAGCCACTGTTTACACTGTCAGTTCACTGTGATCCAAGTTTACATATTAGGCAGGGATTGTCATACATGTAGGTTGTAGCCACACAGTATGATAGCTCTAGATATGTAGGACACAACACCATGCTCAGAGAAGGCTAGGATTATGAGGTTACCAAACCAATCTCTTTGTCGAAGGGAAGGGCCATCTTACCAAGTTTGGTAGATGTGCGGGGGACCACAGTAAGCCCGTGGTTGGCGGAAAAGCGCTTGATGCTTCTCCTCATGTAGTTGACAACCAAGATTTGCAAGAGGATATTCTGGACCATTTGTATTTTTATTTCAAGTAAGCTCGTTGAAGCTATGTATGTAATCACGTATCCATCTCTATGGAAATTGTAAATGTGAAATGTCATCTTGAAATTATGTAATGTGAATTCATTACTTGTATTAATAAAATGATTCTTTGATTATGCAATGGGAAAGTTTGGAATGCTTTGTTTCAAATGTGCATTAGTTATTCAATTGAAAAGAAAAAATTTATTGCTCGTAATGTTAGTAGCATAAACTGTTCACTTGTGGGTAAAACATAGTAAAATTACTAGGTAGAACAATGGGCATGTTACATCGAACTATCAGACTTGTCTTCCTCGTCATGCCTTTCCTTCACTTCCCACCGAAGAATCGAAGTTCCCCTTCCCCAAGTACCCTTCTCATGTCAATCTTGACTCCTTACTTCATGTTTCCTCCAAGTTACTTTATCGATGTCAAACTTGCAACCTTATGTCTACCTGACCACCCATTCCTTGTCATGCCCAACTCCCTAACCCCACTGACAACTTCTTTCATCTCATGGGAATCAGACTTCCCATCATCCACCCACCTTGTTTGTATGAGACCTTTGTCATCCCCAACCTCTAAAGTCCAAAACTCTAGCCATTTTGCATTTATCGTCTCACCTACCTCCAAGCAAATCACAAAGCACCATTAATGCTCAGTTTAAACACCATAACTTCCTAAAAGGGGTTTCTTTTCTTAAAACATTATTTTATTTTTTGCTGTAAATATTGAATAAATGGCTTAATTTCCATTAATGTGATGGTTAGGGTTTGAGCCCGTATAACCTCACACCATTAATTTTGAAGACTCTTGCAAGTCGTTGATATCTCATTTTTGTGCCCTTCAAGTACATCTCTACACATGTGGGCATGAATTCAAGCATAATTCAAGGGAAAATGGCGTCTGCTAAGCATGGGCATCCGCATATGCATACCTTTCTAGTGTTTATGGTTTTCAATGTTGGTTTCAACATTCTTGTTGGATGTATTGAGGATTCTAAGTTTGAACAAGGGATTATTATGAAAAGTACACAAAAACCCTAACTAGTAACCCTAATCTAAGCCCTTTTGTTTGAATGCCCAAATTTGATGACAAAAACCCTCAAATTTACAAACAATTAGAGGACAAAAACCCTTTTGGTCATGCACATCAAAGGATGAAACCCCTTTGGCCAAAGGATGATCTCACTCATAGATCGTATCGGAGCTTTCATGGTGGTGACTATTAGCTAGGTCGATCTTGACCAAATTGTAGAGGGTTGAGAATACCAGTATAGAGTCCACAATCCATAAAAGTTGTAGCAGATCCTGTTATATTTTCATGGTCCCATGGATATAAAAAAGGCCATGTAATTTCTTTGTGTTTCTAACCTGATTTGAAATAGGTATCAATGAATACAAATCAATATTTACAATCTAGATTTATTAGATATGGTCAATCTACAATTTATTTTTGTTTGTTATTGTGTAAATGTGAGGAGAAATTCTTTACTTTTGTAAGATTTAATTAAATGTTTAAACACAAATTTTAATCGTCCCAAATACTAAACATTGGCTAAGGATTTTAAATAATATTTGCTAAAATGTCTTGTTGGGGACATTATATTTTGGAGGAGAAAAGACTTGTTGATGATCCAGAGGAAAATGATAGGTGGCACAAGGATTCTCTAAGATGCACTGATTTGAGAGGTTTGAAATGCCACTAATGCAATTATGTAATAACCCACCCTTAACTTTTTTCCAAAATTCACCCGTTAACGTTAGCCAAAATGCAATGATAAGAAACTGAATAAGCAACCCTTTAGTTTCTGATCACTGAGATCCCAATGTGGGCAAGGTGAGAGCATACGGTGGAAAGGGGATCTTGCATTACATGGAAAGAACAAGCTAACTAAAAGTAAACACCTTCCACTTTCTGATCACCCAAATCCCAATGTGGGCAAGGTGAGAGCATACAGTGAGAAGGCTTACAATTAAATTCTTCTATCCTACCACTTCTTCAGTGGGGTGAGTAAAGAAAGCCAAATGCATGAAAGTAAACATCTGCTTATTCAATGGGAAGTACAAGAGAGGAAAAGCACTTGGCGGCAAGCCGACCAACTTTTACTTGTTTAGCGGGCATAACAAGAAAGGAAATATAAAAACTCGACCACTTATTCAACGAGAGTAACAAGTAACTAAAGTAAAGCTCAACCACTTATTCTGCGGGAGCAATCACTTGTTCAGTGGGGTAAGTATCAAATGCAAATACAAGAGCATTCACCAATAGTACTACTAATGGTGTTACAATGAGCTCAACATTATCAAATCAGATCATTACATACTGCTGTTATGAGAGGTAAATGACAAAAATGTGAAGTAAAACACCCTCCCAAAATGCTACAATGAAGAATGATAACACCCCCTTCAAACTAGAACAAGTATACCTCAAGATATCGTCACCGGAGGTCAATGGAAGGACAAACAAGCTACTGCAACAGGTCTGAAACTCAGAACAGCAGACTTATATGCACATACAGCAGGCTAAATGCACCAACCAACAACTCCCAAATGAGCACAACTCCCTCAAATCACCTTGAATCCCTTCCAAAATGTCTGCAAAGAAAATGCATAGGCTAGGCGCCTCCCAAACACACAGAACAGCAAGGATGAAGAGCAGATTACTGTCACCAAGAACCAAGTATCAAACCCCCAAAGAGGTACAGCCAGCAAGAGGGGTGATTTGCTCCTAGAAATTCATGCCACCTTCATAAATTCTGATTTCTTGCATCATGGGTCACCTCAACCTGCCAAACAAGAATGAACAATGCCCACAAAAAGATCTTTGAACCTTCAATCAAAATGAACAATGCAATGGTACAGCCTAGGGCAAGAAAGAACAACCAGCAAACTGAAATCTTCTAAAATCACTTCCAAAATGTCTCCAAATCGCTGCAAAAAGAGTTAACACACCAAAACATAGCTAGAAGACATCAAAACAATCCATAATTGAAAACAAACTGAAAAACTTTCTCCAATAACTCCAATCGTGACTCCTGCAGTGAAGCCACTCTAATGTCCAACTAGGGAGTATCTCTCAACTCCGAAAGTATAGCAACATTGAAGGTTTTCATCTTCAAAGCCCTTGAGGGAATTCAATCCTCACTCTGACAGCATTTCATTATCATCAATCAACATAGTGAAAATGAGAGCAAGAGGGGTGTATATATAATACTTTGAGACCCAAAAATTTGAAAACCTTTTCCCTCCAAAAGGGGATGCCCAACTTGAGGAAGAATATTAAATTTAATTTTATTTATTTTTCCCTCTCATCTAGGCATCCAACTTGAGCAAGCACATGAACACCTTTTAAAAACAACCTTTAGTTGTTACTTGTTACTCCTAGGCATGGGGATCCATAAAAGTTACTTTTTTAAAACTTTATAACTTGAATAACTTAAATGAACATTCTTGCCATTTTCGAACTCCAAGACTGGTGGAACGACTGAATTTCCAAAACTGACAGAATCCCAAAGACTAAAACTGCCACCACTACTAGAAATAGAAGACTTGCATTGAACTACTATCAGGACCACTGCCAGAAATAGCACTTACTAAAAACAACATACTACTAAAAATAGTGTGTCCAAACTCAAAATAAGCACATTTTGAGATGCAGCTATGACTTACTAAAAATAGTAAGTACTAAAAATAGACATTACTAAAAATAGCAATGACCACCCACCAAGGATCTCAAAAAACCCAGAAAGACACAAAAACCCCTCGAGCAAACTCCTATAAGAACCTCTTGAAAAGCAGACAAGAAACCTCCAAGAATCTTGGAAACCCTAAAAACGCCTCTGAGTAGCCTACGAGACTCCGAAAATAGGCTAATGGCCATTGAAAAGCATAGGGCTAAAAAGGGGACATTACAAATTATGCTTTGGGAGAATCTCAAAACCATACCCCAAACATCAAAGGCAGCCCAAGCCTTGTATTTGAAGAGCTTGTCGTCTTCTTCCAAATTTTTGGATGGTGGATCCATCTCAGAATACTTGTTGCATTTGAAGGATCTCGGTGATCAATTGTCGGCTATTCAAAGGCTAGAAGATGATTGTAATGTCCCCATTTTGGCCCTACACTCTTCAATAGGATTTAGCCTATTTCTGGAAATCCGTAGGCTAAGCTGAGGTGGAAAATTAGGGTTTCCTCTTTCAGATACTGCTCAGTTGGCGTTCAGAGGTTGTTGTGCAGACTTACTATTTATAACAGTTCACTATTTTTAGCAAGTCTATCTTTTGGCAATATCTGTTTAGCAGCAGTTCAATCCTTTGCAATTCAATGTTCAGTTTGGCTTTCTGTTGTTTTGATGTGAACTTACTATTTATAGCAGTTGGCTATTTTTAGTAAGTCTAATTTTGGCAGTAGCATCATCAGCAATTCAGCTCAAGTCATCTTGTTATCCTTCGGTTTCAGTTTGGCTTTGGTTATCTCAATAGACTAAGTTTATAATTAGTCAATTTTATGTTACTTAGTTGTACCCCACGCCTAGGAGTGATAACTTCAAGTTGTTTTTAAAAAAGGGTCATAAGGGGTTGAGCATTTAATATTTATATTAAATGTTTTATTGTGCAAATTGTAAATGGACGCCTAAAGGGAGATAATTAATGTTTATTAATTCAAATAAAGTGCAACATGAGAGGTGGCGTCCCTTGGAGAAGTTGAAGAGTTTCTTGTGGGAGATTCAAGTTGATTCAATTTCCAACCTGAAGAGCCTATTTATTGAGGCATTGCTCATTCATTTCTTATCTTTGGAAATATTGTAAAGTTATGTTGCTGGTTTGAAATCCAGAATCCGGCTAAGGGAAAGCTTAGCAATTTGTCTCCATTCTTCGGGCCTGAAACTATGGTTCCCTAGATGGTGGATTGAGAGTGTGCTTCATTCAGAAGTGCACATCGAGCTTCATTGTTGGAGAATTTGAAGTATTTTTCAATTTTTGAGTTTGTTGGTTCATTCATGGCTGAAGGTGATTTTCATTAACAGCTCTTTGTACGATTTTAATATGCTTCTGGGTATTGAAGATATGGATTCCTGGCACATGGGCGCCCCTTCCCATAGAAGATCAGAATTTATTTCAAAGTATTTATTTTTGTTCTTGCAAAATCGCCCTTGCTAAGGGTTGTACCATGTTGGGAGCATTGGGAATTGTGCAAGTAAATTAATGGTTGTTTTTTGAAGTTGTTTCATCATCATGACATGGGCGCCTATCCTCCAAAGGTTCATTGCAATTGATTTCACTCAATTTGGAGGTAAATTGATAAAATTATGTGCATTTCATTGATTCACAGGTTGCTGGTCTACAATTTCAGTTTGCTGGCTTTTTATATCAGACTTCAAAAGAATCAGATTTATGCTTCATTTTCAGTGTTTTGAGAGCTTTGTAATTTGAGAGAATCATTCTTCACATATTGGCTTTGTTCTCTCATTGTAATACTAGTAAATTGCAGAGTATCTTGATTGTAAGGTTGTGCATTAGTAGTACTAATCCAACCAATTTGATATTGCTGCATTTACTTGTAATTTCTAAGCAAACATTAATTAACCCTGGATGGTTTACCGCCAGTGTGGAGAATAAACTTGTAACTCTCATTGTACCCACTAAAAAGTGGAGAATCCCCACCCTTAAGTGGATGCCCGCCGTAGCGGATGAATTAGTTGAATTGTTTGTAGTATTCCCCCCACTGTTTAAGTGGTTGAGCGGAAATCTTCATGGCTGGTTCACCGCCTAAGTTCATTTCAATTTGTAATAAGTACTCCGCCATATGTTAGCACCTCGCCTTCAAAAAGATCTTGTGTGCACATTCTTGGCGTTGAGTCTTATCATTTACTTTCAGTTGTAAATCAATTTCAGTTGTTGAGTTATTTAAATCCTAGGGATCCTCTGACCATATGCCCGCCCCTCTTCCTTCAATGGTTTTAGGGCGCATTCTTGGTTAGAGTTACCTTTCGCATCGTTTTGGTTTTGGAGCTAACCTTAACGGGTGCGCGTTGCAATTGTAATTGATATGTAAAATCAAGAAAAAAATTTAAGGGGCATATATCAATGATGAAGACATGGTAGCTTTGGATTTACAATGTTTGCCATCATCATATGATTCATTTGTTGAATATTTAAACTTGATTGTAAAGACACAAACACTTGATTTTGCAAAGATATCCCCACTTCTCTTGCAAAAGGAGAGGAAGTATAGTCAAATAGAAACATCAATTTCAAGATCTATAGAAAGTGCATTCAATTCACAAATAGGAGGTAAAGGCAAGCAAAATGCTACAAGTGTATCACATGACCCATCAAGAGATGGTAGCACATCTAGACAATTGAGAGGGAAGTGTTTATTATAATGAACCTCGACACTTTAAAAGGAAGTTCCCTAAGAGAAAGAGGGACCAAAAGAAATTAACACATGAAAATGTTGTTGAAAGTGAAGAACATGAAGTGAATGAGCCAAAGGAGAAGAATTTATTCTCTTTTGTTGCATCTCATGAACAATCCATGGAGTCTACAACCTAGTACTTTGATTAAGTGCATCTAGACATTATATGTGGCACAAAGACTAGTATGTATCTTTTATTGAGGATACAACTAGAAATGAATTTGTCACTTTATGTGATGGGTGGACTCATTTTGTCGATGGGTTTGGTAATGTTCATGTCAAATTGAATAATGTTGTTTATACATTCAACTATGTTTGATATGTTCCTAGAATAAGAATCTTCTTTCTATTACTAAAATAACTAAGAATCTTGCTCTTTCTATCAACTTTCAAGGCACAAAATGTATAGTCAACATTCTCCATAATGATAGGGTGATTTCAATTGGTATTGGTAAGAAGGGATTATACAAGCTTGTTGATCCTAAAGCTGTAGCAACACATACACTAGCAATGGTGGACAATACAAGTTTACTTTGGCATGAAAGGTATGGATACTTGAATTGTCAATATCTGTCTATAGTAAGCAAAGATTAATATTCTAAATGGACATCCATCCCTTCAAGAAAGTCAAGATTTGTGTACAAGATGCCAAATGGGAAGATAAAGCCGAGACCCATACGTTACCAATAAAGCATGGCATGCCAAAGGAGTCTTGAACATGATTCATGTCAATTTGTGTGGCCCAATGAAGACATCCATTGTGACTAGAGCCAAGTATTTCTTGTTAAGTGTTGATGAATTTTCAATGAAGATGTGGATCTACTTCTCAAAGAAAAAGTTTCAAAGTTTCTCTCATTTCTTGGCTTAAAGCCCTTGTTGAAAAGCAAGTCCATAGACCTATTAAGGAGTTGCAAAACAGAGGAACAAGATGGTTATGGAGATGGAAAAGAGAACAGCGCACAACCAAAATGTGTGATATTGGTATAGGGAAGAAGCTTTGAATACACCTATTTACATCCTTAACTAGAATACTTGTAAGGCATTGCAAAAAAATTACTCCCAAGGAAGCATTATCTAGGAAGAGACCATCATAAGTTGTCTAATTTCAGTTGGGTTGCTTTTATCTAATTCCTAAGAAAAATAAGAGTAAATTAGATATAAAGAGTAAGCCACATATGTTTGTTGACCATAGTGAGCAGTCCCAATCATGTTCCTTGATGTTTCTACAAACTACAAATATGATTGTGATTAGTTATAATGTGGTTGTAGATGAGAAGATGTATTTCTTCTCGAATGATCATAAATCTACAAATAGTATTATATAGGAAACGGAATTATAAATATAAAAAAAAATTATGATGTGGAAACCAAACAAGGCTCAGAGCTAGGAATATCGTAAGGGTCTAGTTCCAGGGAGATTTGATGAAGAGTAGAGTGATACCCAAACTTCACAAGAAAGCCAATAACAAAGACCAAAATGGTGCCATACCACAATGAAAGATGTTCAAGAGGATGAAATGTTAAAATTGAAGAAGGATAATCTACACAATCAAGAAAACATGTGCAAGGTCATGAGTAGGCAAATTTTTCTCTTCCATCTATTTTTTTGCAAGTATTTTTGCATGTACGATGAGACCGGGACAAACATGGAGGATGCCACGAAGATCGAATTTCAGGCATTGACACAAAATAAGACTTGGGTGTTCTCTAAATTACCCCAAGGGAAGAATCCGATTGGTTGCAAATGGGTGTACAAAGTCGAATGTAGATCAAATGGTTCTTTAGACAAGTACAAAGTTGGGCTTGTCACAAAAGGATAAGTGCAATAAAAAGGGATTGATTATGAGGAGACATTAGCCCTAGCAGAAAGATGGTAACCTTTCGGATGTAGATTCTATCATATGGCCATCAAAAGTCCCTTCTTGAATGGAGATTAGTAGAGGAGGTTTACATTGTACAGCCATAGGGCTCAAGTTTCTAGGAATAGAACATTTGGTTAGCAAGCTGGTTAAGTCCTTGTACAAACTTAAGTAGGGCCCAAAGTTGTAATGTTCCCGAAAATTCCGCTTGATCTGGCGGGAAATATTTAAAACAGTGTTTCTCAACACTACAAAAAACAAAATTAGAATAGGTCTGGACCGACTCATTTGAGTCACGTCGTTATTTGAATTTATATTTTCTTTTCTTTCTTTTTAGACTAGATCCTCTGGCCGACATACCATATCGGCATGATTGAATTTGTATTTATTGGGCTCGAATCTCCTCATTCCATCATCATGAATATTGGACGTATTGCCTTGGCAAGCTAGAGGGCATAGCTACTTGGCTGGGTCATTCATGTGGGTGCGTAGTCTCACACCTGAAAGTATTCATGTCTCTTATCCTCTCAGTTTATTGCTCGACCCTCTCTTCGTTCAGTTTTCACTCAGATCCTATATGGTTTACAGATTGAAGCCCGTGATTTATCAACGATTTGCATCCTTCAACATACGCTTTGCATAGGGGCGATTACCAGTGTGAATTGGCCAAGCCTCACAGCTCTGGCCGTTCACAGGCAACGGCAGTCAATCCCATTCACCAACGCACACCATTCTAATTGAATTCTAGAACTGGAGGTATATCGATTGTGAAGATCAGAAAAATCCAAGAGATTGAAATGCATTCGTCACATGTCCTGCTAGCACAATTTTGGTCTGACATAGCTAGGGAATAGATCTCCATTGAACGGCTAACGCAACGGATCTGCAGGCATATCACCCGAGTCATAATCGCTCTCATTCGGAACAAAAGAACATCATACAAGACTAGCACGGCCTATCAAGATCGATCAATACCTTTCATCAGGTATCTCATTCAATCAACTCATTCTGGTGACGCCATCTTGGGCGGAACTAGGATAAATATCGCTTGAGTTTGCTCTGTGTGTGCGGGCAAATTGGAGTCTATATATATTTCTCAGATTTGGATTCAACTGTATTTATCTATGCTCTGTGAGTTAAATTTTATGATACTATTCAATACAAGATTATTAGCAAAGTTACCAATGAATTTCCTGAGGTATTATTATTATTATCAGAATTGCATGAACATCGTTGTTATTATCAGAATTGCATAAACACCTGTACTCAGCTTATTATAGTGGTATCAAAGCCATAAGGCCTGCCAGCCTGTGGTTGTGAGCTTATGAGCCAAAGAGATATTCGGGCTCAGGAGAGAGAAAGAAAGAAGTCTGAAGCTGCTCAAGGAATAGGAGGCAGAGGTAAGGAAACAATGGGAGATCAGGATCAGAACAGCAAGCTGGACAACTTCATGAAGCAACAAGATTAGACTAACCAAGCACTACTGCAAGCGATACAATCACTCACTGCTACGGTCAACAGTATCAAATCAAGATCCAACAATGACGAAGGAGGGCATTCCGAACGATCAAATGGGGACCATAGCAGGGCCTCAAACGGACACACCTATAAGCAACCCCAGCCAAAATTTCTACCAAAGGTTGATGGTCAGCAAGAAGGAGAAGAACAATGCAGCTACGCAAGCATTGTACGCGAATACCTGGATTTGGATGAGAACGCACAAGTTGCAATCTCTTTCGATCAGTTTTACAGTGCTAGACGAAGCAATGAGAAGCAACATCGTGGAAACAGAGATCTCCAGCATAAGATCAACAAGCTATCATTGCCAACTTTTGACAGGATAGGGAAGATGACAGCACAATCATGGATACAAAAATTGGACACATATTTCGCCCTCAGTCCTATGACCGAAGAAGAAGCTATCAAATTCGCCATCCTACATTTGGAGGATTTAGCGCACGAATGATGGCACCTTGGTATTGTGACCCAAGGATTTGGTCAAGTCAACTCGTATGCTGACTTCACACAAAAGTTAGTGGAGAGGTTCGACAGGAAGGACCCAGAAGCATACTTTCAGGAGCTAACCAGGCTGAAGCAGACAGGCACTATGGATGAATATATTTCAGAGTTTCAAAGACTTGCTGTCATGGTATCCAATGTCTCAAATAAGAGGCTCACATTTTTCTTCATCGAAAGCCTATCTGATTCTTTTCGTGGCTTGGTGAGGGCTTTGGAGCCAACAACATTGGAAGATGCTATTCGGAAAGCCTTGAACCTTGAAGACTCCACGAAGAAAGGGAAAACCACTATCAAGAATGCCCTAGTAGGACAGCCCAAGAAGCCTTTTGTCAAGGCAAACCCACCCCCTAAGATCCCTCCAGGGCCACATGGTATGTCAAGGAATGAATTACGTAAGAAAGGCTTGTGCTACTCTTGCGATGAAAAGTGGAGTAAACAACACAGGTGCCAAGGGAGAGGACAAGTTTATTACATTGAGGTAATATCCGATGATGAATCAGATAAGGAGGAAGGAATCAATGAAGAAGACACATCTGAGGAGCAACCAGAGCTCGTAATTGAAGAGAAACCAGCAGGAAGCGCCTTGGCAACACTATCAAGAGCACCCCAATACCATTCATTATGGGTGAGGTGAGTCCTTCAAGGGCAGAAAGTAACAGTGCTTATTGATAGCGGGGCCATGCATAACTTCATCAACAAAAGGACAGTGACAAAGTTGTGTTTAGCAACCGAGGACTTTGAAGGATTTGATGTTCTTGCAGCCGGAGGAAACATCCTTCCTTGCACTAAACGAATTCATCAAATGGAGCTGATTTTAGGTGGACACAAGATGAAAGAGGACTTTTACGTTGTTGATGTTGGCGATACAGACATGGTCCTTGGGGTGCAATGGCTTCATTCACTAGGGAAATATACTACCAACTACCAAACTATGGAGCTGAAATTCAAACATGAGGGCAAGGAGGTTGTGCTCAAGGGCCTCTCCAGAAATGGGCCTATGGTAGTTTTAGCTAGAAGAATGGAGCAATCATTCCATCGAGATCAAGTGGCATGGGTAGCGGAGTGCTTCATTGCAGATACAAGCGCACCAAAGGAGGAAAAAGCATTCCCAAGCGACATTCAAGCTATCTTGAATAAGAAGTGCAAAGTCTTCAAAGAGATACCAACAAGGTTGCCACCAGATCAAGGATTTCAGCATGTGATAGAGTTGGAGGAAGGAGCTAAACCGGTGATCACCACTCCTTATCATCATCCTCAAATATACAAAGAAGAAATTGAGAAGGCAATCAAAGAACTATTGGATATGGGGTTCATACGGCCAAGCTCAAGCCCCTTTGCTTCATCGGTAGTGTCGGTAAAAAAGAAGGATGGGACACTTAGAATGTGCATTGATTATCGATCCCTCAACAAGATGACGATTAAGAATCGCTACCCCATCCCCAAGATCGATGAGTTGATAGATGAGTTACATGGAGTAGTTTACTTCTCCAAGATTGATTTGCGATCCGGCTACCATCAGATTCGAGTTAGAGACGAGGATGTTCAAAAAACAGCTTTCAGGTGTCACTACGGGCATTATGAATTCTTAGTGATGCCATTTGGGTTAACCAATGCACCCGCCACCTTTCAGTCTTGTATGAATCAAGTATTCATTCTACAATTAAGGAAATTTGTGTTGGCTTTCTTCGATGACATATTGATCTCCAGTAAAACTTGGGAAGAGCATCTGAAGCACATAGAGGTAGTGCTTGACATTCTTGAGAAGAATTCATTCTACACCAAAATGTCAAAATGTGAGTTTGGATTGATTGAGATCTTATATTTGGGCCACAAGATCAGCGTGCAAGGGGTTAGTGTGGATGAAGAAAAGATCAAGGCAATACAAGAATGAGCTACCCCCAGGAATCTGACACAACTAAGGGGATTTGTGGGCTTATGTAGCTATTACAAAAGGTTTGTGAAGGGCTTCTCTCAACTTGCAGCCCCATTGACCAACTTGACGAAGAAAGGAGCTTTCACATGGAGTTCCACAGCCCAACAGGCATTTGACAAGCTCAAGGAGGTAATGAGTTCATGTCCCGTTTTAGCCATTCCTGATTTCTCATCTCCTTTTGTGCTTGAGTGCGATGCTTCAGGCGAAGGCATTGGAGTTGTCCTAATGCAAAACAGGCACCCTATT
>VDFB02026677.1:0-57232 GCA_007258455.2 Sequoia sempervirens | reverse complement strand
ATCTCTTTTCTTAGATAAACCATCACTAAATCACATTAATTGAATACTTTATGTTTTTTACTAGCATCTATTATATTTTTGTACTTAGTATTACTATCTTGTAACTTTTTCCACACTTGTTCCTGCAATTTATGAAGGTGTTTTGCATATGCTTCACCATCATCACTAATCATGTCTTCAATTGGTAGCTCCACTAAATCTAAAAAAAATTGTAGATTTCTACCATCAAAATTTGGAATGGTTATTTACCTGTTGATATATTCACTGAACTGTTACAAGTAAACTCAGGTTGTGATAATGTCAAGTCCCATTATCTAGTTTTCTCTCCAACATACATCTTATCAGGTTTCCCAAACTTTTATTCACTACCTTTGTCTACCTATATATTTGTGGATGGTAAGCATTGAACATTGTATTGGAGCTTAGTCCCCATCTTCTTCTAGAGGTTACTCCAAAAATGACTCAAAAACTTGGTATCCCTATTTTATGTATTAGTTTTTGGGACACCATGTAATCTAACAACCTCGTTAAAAAAATTGTCTCCCTAGTTGCATCATTAGTCTTCTTGCAAGAAATAAAATGATCCATCTTAGAGAACCTATCAACAACCACAAAAATGGAATCATTACCTCATTGAGTGTTTGGAGGCCAAAGAAAAATCCATGCTTAAGTATCCATCTAGCCCACTACTATGAAGCTCTTTGATAATTTTATCTCTCATAGATCCAGTTGGAATACATAGTTGTTTTCCTTTAAAGAGGCAAAAATCTTGCATCAGATATTCACCTTGAATGTGATTAGTTCTACCATCTATTGGGGTCTTTAACTATTCCAAAATCTCCCAAAAATCATCATTAGACTCATATAAATCCTTGGCAGCATCAAAACCAATCACCTCACTTTCCATTTTTGTCAATAGTATAAAACATCTACTTAGAGAATCTACAACTTGGTTATTTTTTCCTGACTTATGCTTCAAAAAAAAGATGTATCCTTGTAAAAAGGAGAACCATTTTGCATGCCTTTTATTCAACCTTTTTTGTGTATTTAAATTTTTTAAAGCAATATGGTTTGTAAACAACACAAATTCCTTAGGAACTAGGTAATGCCTCCAATGCCTCAATGCTTGCACAATTACATAAAATTCTATATCATAATTTGAATAATTATTTCTTACCTCATTCAAATTTTCACTAAATAAAGATATAGGATTACCTGTTTGACTTAGAACAACTCCAATTCCCACATGTGAGGCATCACAATACACTTTAAACACTTTAACAAAACATGGTAATACTAAAATAGGATCTTTTGTCACCTTATTTTTTAGAAACTTAAAACTATCCTTAACCTCTCTAGTCCATACAAACTCCCTTCCTTTGGTGTAGTTTTTTATGGGTGTTATTATAATACTAAAATTCTAGATGAATTTCCAATAAAATGTGGCTAACCCATGGAAATTTATTACCTCTATTATGCTTCTCAGATTAGTCCATTCCACAATTGATTTGGCATTTTATGTATCCATTTTGACTCCATCTATAGATATGATAAATCCCAAAAATACTAGACTTTCTTGCATGAACCTACACTTATTCAAGTTTGCATATAGTTTTTATTTCCTTAGTAGACCCAATATGATCCTCAAATTTTGTATGTTCTCTTCTTTTCTCTTACAAAAAACCAAAATATCATCAAAATAAACTACCAACAACTTACCAATACAAGAACACAACATAGTACTCATCAGCCTCATGAAGGTTCTAGGTGTATTGGATAACCTAAATGGCATAACCATCCACTCATATAATCCATCCCCAGTATTGAAGGATATTTTCCACTCACCCCCTTCTCAAATATGAATCTGGTGGTAACCACTTCATAGGTTAATATTGCTAAAGAGTGTAGCCCTTGCAAGAACATCCATCATGTCATCCAAGTGAGGTATAAGAAACCAATATTTGGTGGTAATTTTTTATTGCTCTACTATCTGTCCACATCCTTTGCATGAAATCCTTCTTAGGAGTTAATAATGTAGGTACAACACATGTGGCTCATGCTCTCCCTCACCACACCTTTCCTTATAATATTTTCCACTTTCCTATATTGAGCTCTATATTGTGTGTAGGAATAATCCTATAAGTTTCCTGATTAGGTAGGGATGCTCCTAGAATCAGATCAATGTGGTGTTGAATATCTCTTTTAGGGGTAGGCCATTTGGCAACTCATCTAGCACAACATCATTATATTCTTCTAATACCTTTGCAACTTCTACAGGTATTGGTGTTTCTTCACCTATATCTCTGTGTACCACAAGTGCATAGTAAAACCTTGTCACTTTCATTTCCTTGATTAGTTCTCTTGTGGAAAACATATTTTCACCTTTACCTTCATCCTCACGAGGTAATAAAATCACCTTAGAACCATCTTTCCAAAAGTTCTATGTATTAATTTCTTCATCATGCATTACCTTCTCATCATATTTCCATAGCCTTCCCAACAACACATGGCATGCATCCAATAGAATGACATCACACCATATTTCATCCTTATAATTCTTTCTGATAGAAAACTTAATTATGCACCTCTTATCAATATTAACTTCATTCCCATTTTTAAACCACGCAATATAGTAAGGGTGTGGATGTTTTTGACAATATAAATTTAACTTATCTACCATTTCTTTGGAAACCATATTTTCACAACTGCCACCATCAATAATAACTTGACATACCTTTCCTCCTGAAGTGCATCTAGTTTGAAATATATTGGTTTGGATCTAGGAGTCATCACAAATTTTGGTCTGTATTTGACCCTTTTTTGGAATCATCATGAGACTCTCTCCCAAATCTGGTGGTACCTCTTGATCTACTCCTTCATTTTCATCTTTAACCATGTTCATTCTAGGTTGTTCCCCTTGTCTTTGTTCTTGCATTTGATAGTTTATAAATTCAAATACCCTATGACCTTTTTCACCACATATTTAAAAAATGAAAGGCTTTAGTGGGTTATCCTAGCCTCTACCATCACCATAACCTTTTCCCTTGGATATCCTCTTCCTCTTTGTTGATCGTGAGGACATTTTTGGGTATCTTTTGATCTTTTTTCCCCTTGAGATGATTCTCCTTGAATATAGTTATAATCACCTTATGATGGAGGTTTTGTCTCTCTCCTCACTCCTCTATTTCTTTGAAAATATTGTCTACTTTGTTTTTCTTCTACATTCAAATCCTTTTGGTATGCATCTTCCATACTCCTAACCTTATGCATACTTAATTCATCTTGAATAGAAAATTTTAAACCATTTACATATCTTGTAGCCAAATCTATTCATCGGTTTTAATGCTCCACACATGTATTTGTATAGTTCTACATGGTAGAAAAATTCTACTTCAAATTCTAAAATATATAAAAAAGGGTTTGTGTGTAGTCCATAAGAAGGAATGTCTCTCATACCTTCTTCTCCATTTTACTTTTTATTCTGGTTTATTCTTTCCCTTTCTTTTTTTTTTCCTTTTGCGTGTAATGCCTCTCATGTTGTTGTCACTGTTCTGATACTTTTTATGTTATGTTGTGTATCTTGAGACTGTGTTGGTGGTTGTTCACCATTTTTATTTGGTTGGTTGACAATTTAGTTTACTTGGATGATTATGACTCTTTTCGGATGTTTATGTTATGTTGATACATGGTGTTTGATGTTGTGTTTGGATTTAACCGGTTATGTTTATCATATGGATGTAGTACTATGCTTGTTATGCATTTGATTAAGTAATTGCTTTATGATATTTATGATGATGTGTTTACTGCTTGGAGTCTTGGTGAGAGGACGGTGTAGCATCGCTCATTCGCGAGCACCCTACTACGCCACGATTTCCTCTCACGATGCATTTGTTATTGGATATATATGTTGCTCGACATCTGGTTTGATGCAGGATGTAGGTACCATACATCGACTCCACCTGCACTGTCAGGTCTGAAAGTGCCTTACAAAGCCCAATGGGTATAATATGGAAATCAGAGTTGACAAGAAAGTCCCCCACCGTAGCTGTCATCCTCGGTGAGGATGAGTACCTTGTCCATCACCTCATCATTGTGTTTAATGATGTGGTCCATTTGCAACCCCATTCCCATTTTGGTATCATTATATTTTGAGTCATTTAATTTTAATCGTCTCATTGACGTTGTTTTAATTATTTGATATAGTTGTGTTCATCATATTAAGTTTATTAATGTCATTCAATTAATTGTTTTAAGTTTAGTGACATTCATAAGTATTATGTTGATTCAATTAAATTATTAAGTGAATGTCGTTAGTTAATTATTAAATTAATTTGTTAAGTTATAATGATTCAATAATTATATACAACTATTTTTATTAATGATGAAAATTTTAATGGAACATAGTGGAATATTATTGTATTTATTAATAATGTTTATTTTGAATTCAAATGTAATGAATAATGTTGTTTAAAATAAAATATTAAATTGGGTTATTAAAATGGAATGTATGTGATAATTTTAAATTATTAAAAAGTAATTAAAAAGAAATCGAATCGGGAAACATTTTGCATGCAAGTGCATGCGTAGTCTCGAACTGAGGATTGGAGGGCAACTTGCCAATTTTTGAGTTTTTTAATGATTCATCATTTGTTTTTTATTTTCGAAAACAAGTATCTTCTTTAATTGAAATTTGGGAAAAAAGAAGAAGAGGAGTTGGTTTTTTTTTTTCAACAAGTAAAATTTTTTGCTCTGCAATTATCTTTTCTTGATCAAATTAAAAAAAAATACAAATTTTGGGTTTTATTGGAAATTGGTTTTTCTGGAGAACAAATTCAAGGGCTACGAAAGAGAGACCGTCTGGGCATGCCATCTCCATTTACACATGTAGAATCTAGGTTGGTCATTGATTTCTTTGTATGTATTTCATTTTCAATAGATCCAATTGGTTTGCTTGGCATCAATTTATCTTTTCTCAACCATTTATTTGGCTTTCGATTGTTGCTTTTAAGAGGTTCGATAGACATGTTTTCTTTCTGGCATTCGATTTCATGTACTTCATGTTTGATGGACATTAATTGGATAAGTTTTATGTTTTAATTCATTGATTTCGATTATTGTCACCATTTGAATTGGTGTGATTCCTTCTTGTTTTTTTTAGCTCTGTATTTCATTTATATTGGTGTGATTCTTTCTTGATCTTATAGCTCTTGCTTCATCTAAATAATATGTTGGTAGTTGTAGCTATAATTTGTAGCCATTTTCATAGTCGTTTCCTAGCCAGTCGATGTTTTTTTATCATACGTTGATTTGGCTTGATGAAACTGATTTTACAGGTCGTGGTGTAATTTGAAACATTTGTTAGTGCTAGTCGCAACCTTGCTTGATGGATTTTCAATTTAGAATGGTTGCCTTATATCGCCTCTTTTCATGTTCTCATATGTGCCAATCCCTTTAAACCTTCTTTTGAAAATTTGTTTTTTCTCATAGGCAGATTATTGAGGCTAACAGGATATTCACCTTCACATGCTTTCATAATTTTATGCTACCTTGTAATATGGTCTAGGTCGATCCTTTATGAGGGTTAGATTTTTATTTTTTTTATGTTGTTATAAAAGTTTTTTGCTGCTCATATCTCCTAGCGTCCTCCTTATGTCGGTCATAAGGCATGCTTAAGAATTGATGGGGGTTCGGCTTAAGCCGTGCCCCTCCACTTTCCTCTTTCTCTGTGTTGTGCAACAACACTATGGTTGTTGTGCACAACCTGGTAGAGGCAACATCCTTTATCTTTGGGTTATATATATATATATATACTTTGTTGCCTGTTCCTTCAGTTTGTGTATTGTTTTTAAAAATAATAATAATAAATATATATATATATATATATTGATATATGTAGATTTATATTTTTATATTTTTATGTGTATATTTATATATATGTTTATTTTTTAATTACAAATGGATAATTTTTAGAAAAGAGATATTTAAAATTGATGAAATTATGAAATGGGTAAACATATTTAATTAAATTATGAAATTGATTAAAATAATTAAGATGGGATGTTTCATTGCAAGTTGTTTCTATTTAATGGTAGAGTTTAATTTAATTAATTGTTTTAGTGATATTTCATAAGAAGAATTTATTAATATTAATTTGATGGATTTATGAAATAGGATTTAATTGTGAATTGTACGTTGAAACTAGATCAGGGCTTTTTGAGTAAAGAATTCTTTTGTGACTTTACATGTTTTTATTTAGTTAGATTATTTTCCAAAAATGGAAATGGATTATTGAAAATATTTCATGATTGCCTTGCATTGCTTTATGTTCGCGTGGTGTTTGAATGTGTCCTTTAAAAGTTATTTTATGGAATGTGTTAGAGAATTATAAGTTTGATTTTTATGTTCCCATGTTGATTGCTTTCTTTTTCCCTTGTAATATTTTGGTTTGATGATATTTTGTGTTTAGTCATGTGGAAAATTCATATGGGAACTCGTAGCACTAAGTTACTCTCTACTGGGAGTTTAAGGGTAGTTCGTTCAATAGGCTTCCAAAGGCATTAGGGGAAACTTGTTTTAGGTGGATTTCCATGGTTAGACCTTGTGAATCATTTGATTGTATTTCTGATTTTTGAGCTCTTGTGGGTGTTACCTTGTACCATGGTGTTGATTTTTGATGTGGCTTTTGGCGAGAAGGTTCATGCCTCACAAATGTTCTTGGTCTTCATGATTTTAGTGTTTATGTGATTTGGTACACCCCTTGATGTCATGAGGTTTATTTTCAATGCTACTAGGGAGAATGGCTCTTCATGGGGGCCGACACACAAAGGGGCAGCCTAGATAACCCATGGAAGAGTTTGTTTAATAAGTGATAACCTAATAAAATTAACTAGTGGGTTTGGGTAAGATCGCACTAAATAAGATAAGTAAGATGCCTCGCCCATTCCGTTAGTGCTTTCGTAGACTATGGGTGGGCTGAGAAGGCCATATTCAGAAATATTACTACCTTGTCCTCATGAGAGGCTAGTGGCCTCACATGTGTCACCCTATGGGGTCAACGCCTAGCGAGAGGCAGCTAGGATAACCATAGATGGGGGCCGACACCTATTGAGAGGCAATCAGGATAACCCATGGTAGGGCCATGTGATGACACTCTTCCTATAGTATCACTGGTTATTCTATTGCCTTTGCGTGCCTCTGGAAGTAGTCATTTGATGCAGTTGTTAATTATTTTTTATTGTTACTCTTGTTTGTGGAGTCTTGTAGCCTTTTTTCTTGACTATTCTTTGTTGTGGGTCTTTCTTGTCCTCTCCTAGCACAAGGGGTGGGCCTTTGGGTCCACATGGTCGGGTGGAATGTGCTATGCACCCCATTGGGTTCCTAGACGGAGTTCATGAAGCGCGAAGATTGTACCAATACGGAGAATCCAGAGCTTCACCACATTTTAGTTGTACCTTATTCATTTTTGCATTAATCTTGTAACTGATGTATCCTTCCCACTATGTGTCGGGAAGCATTGTTGTACATTTGTAAACCTGAAACGATGTAATTTCATATTGATGTATATGTATAATCTAATTTGATCAATGTAATGTATGCATATTCTTGACTATGTCATGTATTTGTTTATGGATGTTATCATTGATGTAATATAATGGATGTATGAACTTTGTATTCTTATTCTATATAATGGCTTTGTAATGAAATATTGTAATGTGGTAATCATCATTTTGGGATATGGGTTAATGTTAAGTAATGCAGTAGTGTGTACCCCAGAGGACGTAGCTAGATGATGTGTATGTATAATTTCTTTACAAGTGTTGTATATTAATGTACATCTTTTTTTAGTTTATTGTGCTATAATTCTGTTAGTTTTTTAGTTGTCCTTTGGGGTTTGCATGGTGGGGCATTACATTGCGGGTTATCCCACCAAATCATTGCATGACCCTTTAGCTTGGTGCATGTAAATTTAACCTTCTTTTCCTTTGTCATAGTTTTCCATTTGAATAATTTTCCCATGCCATTCAATCAATCTATCAAATCCTCTAGTTTGAGACTTCTTGCATACTCTGAAACTTTAACTTTAATCCCTTCATTTTTCCCTTCTAATTCTTTGAGCATCCTTTCATCAAAAGTTAGGTATTCCAATTGGTCTTCCTCTTCATGTTGAACTTCATCTTCTATTTCTTCATTAAAATTGTCTCCCTTTTGTCTCATCCTCTAATCTGCTATCATACCTACAATTTTTGCTACTTGTCTTTATAGATTTTATGCCTTTGTGCATCTAGGAAAGACATTCTCTACCCTTTCCTCTCCTAGCCATCTTCCCGTTCTCACACTAGATGATGTAACCACATTAACAATATAGATTTAATTAATGAATATTATTCAAAACACTAGTACAATTACTCATAATACTTCAATTAACTTTGTTTCATTTCTCATTCCATTATGTCTTCTCCAACTAAAAATAATATTCTTAACTAGTAAAATCCCTCCTAAAAATCTTTCTATTTTTAGTAATATTGCATGCTTACTCGTTTGGTTTTGAAACTTATCAATTATTTTAGTCTACCTAAAATAAGACTAAATATGAATTAAAAAATTCTAATCACATGAAAAATATAAAAAAAAACCCAAATTTGGAAATTGTTGGAAATGCATGAAAATATTATTTTGAGGCCTTATATAAATGAAAATAGACCCAAAAAAGTGTTGAGATGTGCTCCAATCTAACAAGATCAATTGGGATTGGACTCAACTCTTCAAGATGCTCCTCCATATGAAATTTCAAATCAAATGGACTCCTGAGTCAAAATTTATGGCCTTCAGAAGTCCCTACATCACAATCCAACAACATGACTTTGTAGCCAAGAGTCCCCCCCTTTAATGGCTTGGGAAATTATCTGATTTATAAATTGGTAGGATGATCAATCAATGGTTGATTATGATTGATAGGATTGAAGGAAGGAGGAGCCTCCAAGTGGTAACTCATGATTGGTGCACTTGGGGAGGGCAAGGATTAATTAAATTTGGACATTCAAGATTATTTTATTTTGAATAGGGATTGGAGATTAAAAAATTTCACACATGTGTGACAAGGGTCATGGAGATGTGTGATTGTGACATATTAATGAATTCACACATGTGGAAAATTGGACACGAATATGTGGTTTGACAAGTAAGATATCTCACACATGTGTGAGTCACATTT
The DNA here is from genome assembly GCA_007258455.2 of Sequoia sempervirens. Lineage (NCBI taxonomy): Eukaryota > Viridiplantae > Streptophyta > Pinopsida > Cupressales > Cupressaceae > Sequoia > Sequoia sempervirens. The sequence continues at coordinate 48,021 of VDFB02026677.1, read as the reverse complement.
GTAAGATAGAGGGCATATAATGTCTTGGGGAAATGAATGGTTGATAATTGAGGAGAGAGAGAAATGGGATAGATGTGAAAAATGTAAGGCAAGTTTTACCATGGTTTATGCCTACTTTGGAATGTGCGAGTGGATTAGTTATTTAACTAATTGGTTCTAGTCACCTAATTGATTGAAGGGGATTTTTGGGAGAATTAAATAAATATTTTTATTTATTTCATTTTTGGAGGATATGAATGTTTAGGGTGAAATTAATTAAATAAATGATCTAAATTTACTTAGTTAATGTTAGGAAAATGATTGGAATGGGTTAATTAAATGATTGAATTTATTTATTTAATTCTAGAAGAGGATAAAATTTGGTGTGATTAAGATGTGTATAATTTTAGGTGTCTACATATTTATATATATTTGTATGTATGTATATATGTATGTATATATCACCTAGATCTCTACGAGCAATAACTCCACTAATCATAATCTTTGCAACTATAAGTTATGGGAATGCTCTCTAATCTCCATCTCATTCCATATTTAGGCAAACAAAAAATGATAAATTAGTATGCCAACAAGATAATAAATCTAATAATACATGACAAAAAAATAAAACTTTACAATTAAAATATTTCTAGGATCATTTGCATGTAAATAGAGTCATTTGTGTTGATTATATTTTTGGGTACAAATCATATCCATAGATGCTAGATGAATTTTATAGTGAATAGGTCACTCCCACACAAAATAGAACAAATCTAAAAAATAAATTTAAAGATAAAAACTAAATTTTCTATACATTTGTACACATTCTAAATAAACTTAAATTTTTAAAAAATATTAAAATGATTTTTTTTTATACATGGAGATAAGGAGCTCAAAAACTACCTATGATTAATACTTAGTCTTCCTAATGTGTGACATGGTTAGACTACAATACACCATTATGAATCTTGTGGATAGCTTTATTAAAGGTAATATTAAAAATGAATTTCCCTTTTACCATTTAATTTATAATTATAGGGCAATACTAAGTTTCACAACTTCTCATGTTTCAATTACACACTAGCATGGTGTTGTTGTTTTTGAAATACCAAGCTAGTCTCATAGATAATCTATGGATTTTCTATTTACAATGGTCAATTATCTATACGGATTGACCAATGAACAAGTGAAAGTTGCAATAACTTTCCTTCTACACTTTGGGCTCTACAAAACCCGGAAGGGTGATCCCTACAATGCAATTAAGATTCTCTTGTGCCAATTTACCTCATACATTGTTAAATAACATATATGTTCGACACATAATTGATTGACAATTAAAGAAATGCAAAGATATGGCAATATCTTTAAGCATTAAAAATTTCAACAATAGTAGGACATGGTAAAACATCACTCCAACATACATTTCCTAATAGAAATTAAAGATTTAATGATTTGAATGTATTTGTTTGTGAAAGATCATGAAGATGCAACACATGTACAAAACCTAGACCAATGCCTTAACCTAGGGAATGGAGTTAAATTCAATACAAATCATGATGCATAATAACATTTCATTCCTAAACATTAATGAAATTTTATAATATTTCATTACAATATTGCACTCGAATATCCTAAACCAAAACTACTTATCAAATCCATGCACACACATGCACAAACCTATACTTCCATCAAATTATTTTAACTAATTCTTTGAATTAGAACACTAATAAAAGCACACATTCATTGGAAAGACAATGAAGACCAAATGAAGGATCCTTGATTGAATTCATTGATAATTCATGCAAAGAGTACAATTGGAGAGAATTGGCTTCATAATTATTCCATTATTCTATTCAAATGCTAGTACTATTATACAACATTAAAATTTTCAAAAAATAAAAAACTTAATAACCTAAAAAAGACTCAACTTCTATTCTCTGTGATTTTAATTACAAAATTTCTTTGGGAGATCCATCAACAACCCGTGTAAATGGCGCCAAATTACCTTTTATAGAACAAGGGAGCAAACAAGCTTCAAAACATTACACATGTCACATTTTCATTTGACATTCAATTATATTACAAAAAAGGATTAAAAACAACCCATGAGAGAATATCTCGAGAAAGACAAAAGTCACCATTAAGCCATTGAAGAATGTTCTCCACATCCTTGGGAAAGTGCATGTTGAGGGAGACAGTTGTACTTTTCAAAACTGAATATTCCCCATGTTGAAGAAGGTACTCTCGCCTTCCAAAAGGTACCATGCTGAAGAAGATGACTATACAACTAACTAAATATATCTTTTTCTTCATCTTCATGTGCTTTCAAAATTTCAAGACATAAAGCATAAAAAGAGAAAAAGAAAAAGCACACCCTCCACATCAACAACCTACATCAGAAACTTTACAACTAAGGAGGAGAAAACTTTTAAACATTTTTATAACATAGGCTTAATTTGTAAATTTTTGGAGCCATCTATTGTACTCCTCCTCACTCGACCATTGAACATTAAACAATTTTTGCACCTTGGAAACATGTGCATTATACCTTGCATCCATAATTGTTCTAGCCTCCTTTACAAAGACATCTAGATTTATCTCCATCTCGAATAACTCATCAAGGTAATTATTCAATTGAGAATACTCTAATTTTCCTTCTTTGCAAATAAAAGTTGACAGTGATGGGACAATATTCCCAAACTCATCTTTCCATGCAACAAATTCCTTCAATTTTCCTACCTCATTTAGGATCTTAGGCATGCCACTACTCTCCATATCCCTAAATATTTTTATCTTATTTTTTAGCTAAAAATCAAGCTTACTCTGAAAAGCTAAAATTTCACCAAGCAATCCAATTGCTTTTATTAACAATGGAAAATTTGTTGGAGCTTCTAGATCACCCTCCATAAATCTTGTGAAATCCCTCTTCACCCCTTTTATTTTTTTTAGCCTCAGACGCCTCTGGTTTTGGATTCTTTTCTTTGGGTTTAGTCCTTTTAGGATTAGGTTTTTCCTTAAAAGGCTCAACGGTTTGACTCATTTTGCAATTTTATAAAAAAAATGAGGTTTTAAAATCTTAATTTAGGAACTAGGGTTCAAAATTATTGAATACCTACCGAGATTATGAAAAAATTTAACTAAGACTATGCAAGAAAACCCCATACAAACTTCTTTAATTCAGACTAGGGATTATAGGTTTTCATTCAAAATTACAACATACAAAATTGCAATAACCCTATTATCAAAACTCTCTTTTAGCTACCAATATTCTTCCTCAAATTTCTCTTTATAGAAAAATATGCATAGGAGGATCAAATTCACTTACCCAAAAAACCAAAGCTATTTTTCTCTTCAAATTCAATCATTTGAAACTCCTCTTACATTTTTTTCTTCAAATTCTTGCTAAAATGATGAAAAACTACACAATTCACTCCTTTATGGTCTTTGGGATTGAGAAAATATTCCATTAATGGTGAAAGATGGCTCGCACGAGTGAAAAGAATGCTCCTATCAGATAGTCATTTTGGTTTGAATTCCATCCATTGATCTAATTGTTTTAAAACAAGATCAATGATTGTCGCACATCCTCTGCACATTGTACTTGGACATGGAATTGTGATGTGAACAAGACATGCAATGAATTCTGATGTCGCCACATAATCGCCTTCAAATCCTACCGCCAACTTTATTCTAGCAGCTATCGCACATCGATTTCTACTAAGGGTTTGGCGGGTAATGAGAAAAATATGAAGCAAATGTTACACATAATGTAAGAGATTAACAAAGGAATCACATATTGCACAAAGGGTCTAAGAAATCATTAGAAAAAATGTGATGCAAGAGAGACATGTGATGTAAAGATTAACAAAGGTAGTGCATATCGCAAATTTGAAATCAGTGCTGGGAAAGCAAAGTGCGATGCACATAAGGCTTGCGATAGAGAAACTTAAGTGAGAATAATTACCTACATGCCGAATAAGTTTTTTTGAAGAAAGGGTTGCCTAGGTAACATGAGTTAACAAGACTTTATAAAACCTAAAGTGTAAGCCAAACTTAGGACATGAGAGAAATATTTCAAGAAAACATGACCCCTCAAAATATTAACACCTCAGACCATAATATAAAGGATTTTCCATCCAATGGGACAAGTTGGTAACACAAGGCATAAGGGGCCAATCAATAGATGAACCAAATGACTCAAGTGACTTAGATGACTGGAGATCGACTAGAACAAGTCAATGACGAAATAGATAAAAGCAATCAAGGCACAAAGAATAAAGGTTTTTCTATGAAAGGTTGATAAACCCTAAAAACTGTAGCATAAACCCATGTGAATCAAAAATTTTGAAATGCATATCAAGGAACCAGAAATTTTTTCAAAGTCCTATCACATAGCATACTTATTATTTCTTTCTATAATGACTTACATTCTTATCATGACATGTGGCATGGTTTGTGAGGGTTAATTTTTTAAAATATTAAATTTACCTATAATATATGTACACACTATTAGTACATTAACATAATTTATTTACAAGGGAAATTCTGTGATTGTATTTATTATTATTATTATTATTATATACATATTTCTCATGAATTTATTCTATACTCCAAAACTAACCCTTCATTTTAGATCATTTTAAATAGGAACACATGGATGATGATGCAACTCTTTTATGATTCCTACTACATAATAACATATATTCTCTAATTTATTCCTTATGATTCTCATGGTTCCCATTAGTAATTTCACTCATGTTTACCCATAGTCATCATTTTTCATAAATTTAATAAGGTCCCTAGTGATTATAATGCTTACATTTATCTTACAATTTTATGTTAATTTAAATTTCTCATGTTTATGTTAATTATGTTTATATATTATTCTAATTTTTGTAACACTTAACATGATGGTATCTCACATATGATTTGTGTTTAGAACATCACATATGCAACACTTATATTTTTCTCGCGTTATTCTACAACTCTGGTTAAAGGAAACATTGAGGGCAATGTGGCATCTTAACTCTTTTGTGCTTTCATGAAATATCACATTATATTATGTTGAGGTCACCTAAGTGATATCTTATATGTTAGTTGTACTTTAATTCTTGAATCTCCTCCAAACTAATTATATTTTTTGTATTCAACTAATTAGAAGTGGGGTATATAAGGTTTCTAATGCCACTCTCTTGGATTTAGGCATGAAGACTATCACATGCTTATTTGGTTTTATAGTTTCTAAGTGTATTACTACTTTTAGCTATTTATGTAGTATCATGTCAATTGTCATTACAAAATGTCCCATCAATTTCCCTTTTAGTGGTATCCCATATATTTTTAGTGTAATATAAATTTAGGTTCTAATGTAGTATCATGTTAGTTGTTTATGATTGTTGAACACCTAAAATATCGAGAGGGGGGGTGAATCAGTATTCTTTTACACCATTCAAATATTTAAACATCCAATCCACTTAGTAGATTCAATTACAGTAATGAAAGAAAACATTCAACATTCAACATCACATAACACTTAAGCACCAAGATTTTTATGTGGAAAACCCAAAATGGGAAAACCATGGTGAGGATTAGCTCACAATATATTATAATTGGTTATAGTATATTTACAGAAGTGCTTACTGCAAGTAGACTCACTGTCCAAGTGGACTCACTGCCCATTGAGAGAAAAGATAGAAGAGAGATTGTGACTCACAACCTAGATTAAAATGTTAGAATTGCATCTATCATATGCATGAATCATAGTTCCAATGAAGCTTAATAAACTAACTTTACACACTTCATTTGATTCTAATCGAACACTTTGCTTTCCTCTGCATTCACATCACTCTAATCTTCTACTGAACATTCACAACTTAAATTTGCACTGCTCTGATAATATTCGCATCATTCACATCACTTACATGTCTCTCATACTTTTCATTCATCAAAACACTAAAAATGATCTAGCATATATATCTACTTCAAGCATAACATCAATTAGGTCGGCCTAATTAGATGTAACATACAAAATATACAATATATAATTTATCAACTCAATTCCTTCCACACACACCTTGCGCCAAGATTCAATCCTTCAAATAATTTAAAATAAGTCGAAATGGACCTATAAAATCTCCCACATAACTCTATAATACTTATTTAATCTCCACATTCCTTCACATCTATTAGGTCGGTATCGCAAAAGATCTAATATAAAAATTCTTCAATTGTATAGCCACATTCAGACACGTATATCTCAAAACATCATGCCAACTAGAATTCATACTCTATTGACATATGCCAATATCTCCTTAAATCTGCAAAGCCAAAAACCTATATATGGAGAAGTGAAAACTCTCCTACTCACATGCACTACGCAAGTAATGACTATAATTTTCTAGGCCGAACTTTTGTTATCCATAACTTTCAAACCAGAGGTCAAAACATGATGGAATTCTAGAATTAGATGCTTCTACTAACCAAAAATATTATGTTAGAACCATAGAGTGAAATGTTAATTCACAGAACAGTGTGGACCCAAAAATTGGATGCATTGTACCCAAAAACATTGTAAAAACACATACATTTTTTTATCACAAATATCTTCATTAAATCAAACCATCTTGCAAAATTATCTTCCACAAACATTCCAAAATGTGTTAGAACCAACCAAAATGATTTGGTGTAGATCTCCATACATTTTTGAAATCAATGACAACACTGCAACACATAATAGTGTACCTTGTACTTATCCTACATGCTCATGTTGCCAACAACAACATCAATGACAAACTTCTCATTCTTCCAACTCTGATTAGCAGTCTTTTAGTTTTGTGTATATATATTTAGTAGTTAGTTTTTTATGATTATTTTGAATTCTTTTTAGATGATACTCATGATTCTTTTTCTTCTATGTTTGTAAGTTTTCAATTGGATCACTTATTACAAGGGAGTATGTACTAAATCAATGTCTACATCCATAATTGTACCCATTTATGAGTCCCTAAATAATTACATTTTATGTTGGCCACCTATTTTTTCTTTGACATGCATTATCATGCTAGATCGCATGTAAAGTGGGGAAACATATAATGGTAAAAATTGTACACTTTAGAATTTTCCCGTTTGTTTTGGCCTAATGTTTCCTAGATAATCCTTTATGCAATTACAAGTTTACAAGGTATGTTTTCTACAAAGATTTGGTACATATTGTAATACATAAACACTCCCTTCTACACTCATCCCTTGGCATTTATTTTGATCCTTGGTTTTGTCCTTTCCTCACCCAATATTAGATCTATAATTATGTATATGATCCTAATCATATGCATAATGGTGCAGGGGCACCATGAAGGTTTGAATTTGCAAGTTTTGGGATCAAGGTCTAATGATAGATCATTAGGTGTTTTTGTATTTTTGTCATGAATAAGGTCCATTGGGACTATTTGAATGTAGTTAGGGTGATTTGGGTCAATTTGTGCAAATATAGCAAAATATGCAAAATGTTGTCATTCAAAATATTGTAAAGTGCAAGAAATGCAACTTTTGTGGTAGGCCAACGGTCAAGCATGTGAATAGTCAGTTTTGGTAGTTGAGTTAGGTTGTTTTTGGTGGGATTTTTTTTTTAAATGATTGGAAACTGGTTGTAAAAGGTTTTTGAAGGATTGTGAAGCATTTGATCAATAAAAGTCTCTATTTTCCATTAGAATTATGTAATTTTTCTATCATAGTTTGTTGTTGTAGGATCTGTACGGCTTCATACAAGTTTTCTTTAGCCTAGAAATTTCTTTGGAATTGATAGTTGTATGTGCTAACAACAATGTAGAGTTGGTTTAGTGTTTTTTGATCAGTTTGAAGAATTTGGTGGTGAAATTTCTATAAGCGGCCAGAGTATAGGGTTATAAGGGTTTTGAAGACCTAAATGGAGTAAAGGCCCATTCCACCATCTATGAATTTTTTAATTGAGTGGAATGGGTCAAATAGGATAGGAGTAGATCTTAGGAGATTTTTGGGGAGCAGGGGAGTTCAATTGGTAGGATTAATGTGATGCCCTAGTTGGCATATTTGGTGTATTTTGATGAAATTTGGAGGTTTAAGGTAGGGAAATGTTGCAAAACTTGGGGGAAACACTTTTTAAAGGTTAATTAAGTTGGTGCAGACCATTTTCAAGGTGTTTAAGGAATTTTTGGATAGAAAATAGTTTGGGAAGACATATTTCCAATAAACCCCCTTCAAATCAAGCAAAATTGAGGGTTTTGGGGTTAGTGGTCTTAGAGGGCTTAGGTCACCCTAAAAATTGTGGATTTTATGGTTTTACAAGCTGTTTGTGACTCCCCAATGTTGATTTGGGCTAGAGAGGAAGATTTAAGTAGGGTTGCTTTGTAAAACAGGCCTAATTAGCCAAGTAGGAAAACGAGGAAGCCTCAATTCAAAGGTGTTGGTCCAAAGTGACCTATAGTGATTTTTTGATATGTTTTGCATTGGAATAATGGGTGCTTGGAATGGTGTAATTTTTTTGGGTTTGGCAAGTAGATTGTGAGTAAAGTTCAAAAAATTGGGTATGCACACCTACAAGGCAGAATTGTGAAGCTTGAAGAGAAATCACCCTAGATAGGGTTTGAAGGCTAAAATATTGCTTTAATCAAGTGAATTGGTGTTGAATGTTTGAAGACCTCCATGTATTGCATCAATTGGTATCAAAGCATAGGGATTATATCTCTTGAGAGTGGAAGGTTGTTGATTGAAGAAAGGAAACTTGGAAGTTGAAAAGACAAAGTGTCAAAATGCCTCCAAAAGGGAAAAATATGGCTAAGGAGATGAGTGAATTGAAGGATAAGAAAGCTAGGGAGATAAGAGAGTTGAAGGAAAGACTTACAGTGCTGGAGACAAGAAGGAGAAGAGATGAGGATGAAAGTGATTTTGATGAGGAAGAGGAAGAAGAATTTGAAGATGTGGATGAAGAACTGGATCTTGAAGACCAAAAGATGGAAAAGTTGTTAAGAGCAGTTAAGAGTGATAAACATAAGGTGAAAATGGATGTGCCAAAGTATGGAGGTACTCTAAATGAGGAGGAATTGCTAGATTGGATTACAGCCTTAGACAATTATTTTGAGTGTGAAGATGTTCCTGAAGAGTAGAGGGTGAAGATTGCAAAGACAAAGCTGAAAGGTCATGCACTTTTGTGGTGGGATTATGAGAAATTAGAGAGAAGAAAGAGAGGAAAATCAAAGATAGTTTCATGGGATAAAATGGTAGAAAAAATGAAAGGTAAGTTCTTGCCCAAAGACTATGAAATTCAAATGTTTAAAAGAAATTACAAGGTTTAAGACAAAAGGAAATGGATGTGAAAACATGTACTAAAGAATTTTATGAGTTGAATATAAGATTAGGGCATAATGAGAATGAAGTTGAAAAGGTTGCTAGGTATCTTGGGGGCTTGAGATTCAATATTTAAGATGAATTAGTTTTGGCAAATCCTAAATCTATTGAAGAATGTTATCAAATGGCAATAAAAGTGGAAGAAAAGATGAAAGGAAGGAAAGATAAGACAATTAGAGGTAGAGGCATCACCTCTAGAGGGAGAGGAAAATTTCCTACACCAAGACAATCAAATGAAATCCAAGAAGATGCTAATAAAGGACAAGATAAAGTTGCATATTTCAGAGGAGGTTTCAGAGGCACTAGAGGCAAATTTGGTGGTGGTAGAAATTCAAACCAATTTGTAGGTAGATGCTACAATTTTCAAGAGTTTGGTCATCTAGCATTCAAATGTCCTGAGAGACAGGGATCTACATCAAGTGGTGGAGAAAGGAGAAGTGAAATGAGAGCTCAAATAGTGCAAGAAGATGAATGTGAAAGTTCAAATTCTTCAAGTCATGCTGTTGCTCCAGAGGTAGGGGAATCATTGATGATGAAAAGACAACTCTTGAAGACATCCAAGGAGAAGGAATTGATTCAAAGAAGAGCACCATTCAGGATAGGTTGCAAATATAGAGGTAAGGTATGTAAGGTAATAGTAGATTCAAGATGCAATGATAATATGGTTTCAAGTGAAATGGTTGAAAAAATGAAATTGGAAAAAGTGCCTTGTGAAACACCTTACAAAGTATCTTGGGTGAGTGATAACCAGTTCATTTTGGTAAATGAACAAGCATATGTTGAGTTTTAGATTGGTGGTTATAGGGATAAAGTACTTTTTGATGTTCTACCTATGGATTTTTGTCATCTACTTCTTGGAAGGCCATGGTAGTTTGATAGGAAATCACTTTATGATGGTAGGGAGAACTAGGAAAGATGGGAAGACTGTTATGCTAACACCATTGTAGGAGAGTGATGAAGGAAAGGGTAAGGTAGCTAAGATCATCATGTTTGGCAAGAAGGAACCTATGAGGCTTGAGGAGGAAAAAAACAAAGTGAATGCAACCATTGTAAGGAAATAAGATTCTAGGAAAACATATAGAAAACAAAATTGTGTGTTGCTAACAAATGCGGGTCTAAAGAATGATGCAAAGTGGAAGGAAAAAGTTGGTAAGTTGGTCAAGAGTGAAATGTGTGATGGAGTGCAAAATTGCTTCAAAGAGCATGAGGGAATCATGGTTGGGATAGTAGTTTGTCCTGTCATTGTAAAAGATATGGAGGGGAAAATAATTACAATCAAGAGAGAGGTCTGCAAGTCTAAGGGTACAGTGGTATTTGAGGCAAAAAATTTAAGAGCAATGATGAAGACAAGAGGTGAAAAGAGTAAAGGCATTTGGAAAAGACAGTTAGAAGAGTTTAAGCATGTTTCAAGGATGAAAGATAGGGAAGTCAGAAGCAAGGTTGATAGTGGAAAAAGAGCAGGTGTGAAGGAAGTTACAACATCATTTTGTAATGATGAAAAATTTGGTAGACACTCATCAGGTTAGTTTGTGCAGAGGAAACCAAATTTAGATGGTAAGCAGATTAAGAACTCAAAGGATGAGATAAGTCTGTAGTATTTGATTCAAGGGAAAAGAGTATCAGTCAAAGGAGCATTTGAAGGACAAATATATGGAGTACACAAATATGGACAATCTGTAAATCACATTCTAAGGGACTTGGAAAAGTTTCAAGGTCAGGTGTATGGTGCAAGGGCACCATGAAGGTTTGAATTTACAAGTTTTTGGATCAAGGTCTAATGATAGGTCATTATGTTTTTTTGTCTTTTTGTCATGAATAAGGTCCATTGGGACCATTTTAATGTAGTTAGGGTGATTTGGGTCAATTTGTACAAATATTGCAAAATATGCAAAATGTTGTCATTCAAAATATTGTAAAGTGCAAGAAATGCAACTTTTGTGGTAGCCCAATGGTCAAGCATGTGAAAAGTTAGTTTTGGTAGTTGATTCAAGTTATTTTTGGTGGGAAAAAGTTTTAAAATGATTGGAAACTCGTTGTAAAAGGTTGTTGAATGATTGTGAAGCATTTGATCAATAAAAGTCTTTGTTTTCCATTAGAATTTTTTTAATTTTTCTATCACAGTTTATTGTAGCAGGATTTGTATGGCTCTGTACAGGTTTTATTTAGCCTAAATTTCTTTGGAATTGATAGTAGTATGTGCTAAAAACAATTTAGAGTTGGTTTGAGTGGTTTTTGATTTGTTTGAAGAATTTGGTGGTGAAATTTCTATAAGTGGCTAGAGTACAGGGTTGCAAGGTTTTTGAAGACCTAAAAGGAGTAAAGGCCCATTCCACCATCTGTGACTTCTGTAATTGAGTGGAATGGGTCAAATAGGATAGAGTAGATGTTAGGAGAGTTTCGGGGAGTAGGGGAGGTCAATTGGTAGGATTAATGTGATGCCCTAGTTGGCATATTTGGTGTATTTGGATGAAATTTGGAGGTTTAAGGTAGGGAAATGTTGCAAAACTTGGGGGGAAAATTTTTTAAAGGTTAATTAAGTTGGTGCAGACCATTTTCAAAGTTTTTGAGGCATTTTTGGATAGAACACAGTTTGGGAAGACATATTTCCAATAAACCCACTTTAAATTAAGTAAAATTGAGGGTTTTGGGGTTAGTGGTGTTAGAGGGCTTAGATCACCCTAAAAATTGTGTATTTTGTGATTTTGTAGGTTGGTTGTGACTTCCCAATGGTGATTTGGGCTAGAGAGGAATATTGAAGTAGGGTTGCTTTGTAAAACAGGCCTAATTGTCCAAGGAGGACAATGAGGAAGCCTCAATTCAAAGGTGTTGGTCCAAAGTGACCTATAATGATTTTGTGACATGTTTTGTATTGGAATAATGGGTGCTTGGAATGGTGTAAGGTTTTTTGGTTTTTCAAGTAGATTCTGAGTAAAGTTCAAAAAACTAGGTCTACACACCTACAAGGCAAAATTGTGAAGCTTGAAGAGAAATCACCCTAGATAGGGTTTGAAGGCTAAAAGCTTGTTTTAATCAAGTTAATTAGTGTTTATTGTTTGAAGACCTCCCTATATTTCATCACACAATTATAAAAATGGCCCCAAATATTTTAAATTTAAATTTGAAATTTGGGCATGTTCTTTTCCCTCCATCTAGTTGCTACATGTGTCAACTTAAAGTGTGACATATTTTACTTGCAATCTTGGAATATTATTTAAGGAGTATCCATAATTAATTTAAAATATCTAGTGAATATATGGAATGAACACATCTAGTACACACTAAGGAGCATTAAAAAACTATCTAGTTACACCAATATTATAAGGCATACTACATGATTTCTTTTTTTATCTTCAATCATCATTCAAAGTCATGAATTTAGCACCCTTATGGGGTTTGAAACAAGGGAGATGATCTCCTTGTCACATGTGAACTTCTAGCCATGAAACTATTTTTTATGAAGTTCTAAAAATAAAGGAATATAGTCTCTAAATTTAAGAATTGTACCACAAATTAAATTTGTGTAGAAGAACTAGATCTATGATTGCATGGTTGATTTCATAGTTGCATAGGGAAAATCCACATTTATAAATATGACCTTGACAAATAAACATAATATTAATAATTTTAATACACTTAACTAACATGTTGTAATTACACTGAGATGTGTAATTAAAGTGGCAACATGGGATGGCGTGTAATGGTGTGTGTGTTACAACAAATTATTAAAGAGATAATATGCCAACTCTAGAAAATATATGTATGTCTAGTTTTTCATTTACCTATAATGAATAAAATAATTCTAATGAAATAAGTTTATTAAATAATTATGCACTTTAGATATATATAAAATAATACTCTTTAACCCCTCCAAACCCATTAGGGCCTGTGCTCTTTTTGACATTTCTAAGGAGCTTCCAACACAAATACAAATTGTCTCTAAGTTTGGCATCTAGTCTCAGCGCATCCTTCTGGAATCTATGGAAACCACTTTCCCCCAATGTCACATTATTGGTCATTCATTTTCTCAATGTAAGTCAGATTCTTCCTCAGAAGTTTGTAATCACATGGAAAATTCCAAGAGTGCTTTACATCGCCATGACCAATCTGATCTTTCAGTGCCAAAGCCAGATGCCCCCATGTAGAAAGTGCAGTCACAACCAGGTCAAGAGATTATTCAAAATTGCAGAAATTTATTCAAAAGGAAACGAGAAGATCCTAGTACATAATTGAGCCTCTTTTCCTTGTCAAGGTCAAGGAAGAAAGTTGCATATCAATTTAAAGTGCCTCAAAACATGTGGGATTTTCTACAAACTTTTTCTAGTTTATCACTCAAAATGTATTCTCCAAAGGTAAAACTAACATCAAAACTTCAATTAGATGATTTAGTCAACAAACTCATGTTCTAGGGTACAAGGGACTATTTGTCCACTTGGTCACTAGAGGAAAATATATAGCAAAATCAACCCACTTCTAAATAGGTGCTCCCATTAGATGGCCAAGACAACAACCTTTCTTTAGCCATATGAAAGAAGACTATGGATGTTGACCTTGAGTATTTGGAAGATAAAATGTCATTCTCTATCAGGTCAAATTTGTTTGATGAAATTGCATTAGAGGAGAGTTTCTAGGATAGTTGCACCCACCCAAACCAACAGGGAGGTCATGTGGTGTTGTCACAAGAAGAAGATTCAACAAAATTAGGAAAACTCATAGTCTGGTAGTATCTTCAATTCACTTAGATCAGATAGAGCCCCGAGAGGTTAGTTGTTTACAAGCAGTAAATGCAAATTCTCAAGTGTTAGAAAGTGTCAAACCTCTTTCTTTCTCTCAATCTCCATTACAACCGTCTGTGAAGAAATCTCCAGGGAAAAGAGGAAGGAAGTCAAATCTCATGAAGATGAAGGAGAAAATTGAGGCAAGAGTTCAAAAAATAATCTTGGAATCCATGTCAAATAAGCATCTGAGGAGAGCATGTGCTGCTCTCCTCGGGAACAATGAAGATATCCTCTTGGAATGTCAGGGGCATGAAATCCCCTGACAAATGTGCTTGCATCAAGCAGCTGATAGATGCTTTTGGAGAAGATATTTTCCTTCTTCAAGAAACAAAGACTTTAGTTGATGTTTTTTATTCTTTAATAAAAAAATGGATAAGATGGGAATCCTTTCATTCTCCAGCGCAGGGAGCTTCAGGAGATTTAATTACTGTTATCTCTCAAAAATGCAGGCTGAATGCCTCAAGAGGCTGCCAATCTCTTGATATGCTTTAGGGTAACAGACAAGGTCAAGAGAACTCAACCTTCTACTCTTTAGGTGCTACTAGACCCAGGTGGGTGTACCTTTTGAATTGACTAGACTTAACTTGTGATTATCTTCTTAAAATAATTTGTTCACAATGGCATATAATAGTGAACAAATGAAATCCAACTTGATAGCAATCTTCTAATCTAAAATCTAAAATTCTTAATTAATGGATATAAAGAAACTAAGTGAATTCAAATGATGAAATTGCAGAGACTAGTGCCTTATTGGGTATGCGGAGTCAAATGAAACAGAAGTGGGCAACTTATTTTGGTAGAAAATAAAATTACAGGCATATGATCTGTTCATAACTTGTATAAACAATGCAAGACTATGACCACTGAGCTATTCTTTAATAATCCAGATGAATCTTCCTGATTACTATGGTCAACGAAAAGGATTTAATCTCTACTTGAGAGAACCAGTCAATTAATCACACAAATACAACAAATGTGCATTGATAAACCGAAAGTAAACTTGTTACATCAATTTAAACAACCAGAAAGAATCAACTTGGAGACAACTTCAACAATACTTTTCAATAAGTTCAACATACAATTGACACCAGAAATAACCTGCTACACTAGCTGATTTTTATTGAATTCACCATTTGAAAACATGCAACATAGTTTCTAGAATGAGAACTTTATTCTACCATGCCCATTCCTAATCTACTATATCTATCTATAATCTGATGATGATTCAATTACAATCGGGGTGCATATTTATACACCAGCATAAATCAAATTGGAAATCCATGTTGGCCACCGTAGAATTCGGGAAAAAACCAAGTCGGCCTGCAATGGCTAAAATTCCATATGTCGGCCCACAGTGTATAAATCTTAATTAATCATCCACTGAGGCAATCGCCCAAACATTCCTGTATGTATGTCGAAGGCAACTATAACGCTAATCGTTGTCATCCCATGTTCCTCTACTCTTCGTGCTATTTGCTCTCACCGTGACCACTTGTTCGCTATGCCGAAGACAAGAAGTATTGTTGTAGCTTTATGATATCTCGGAGACCATATATAGAATACATTATGTCTTACCGAAGCTACCTTTATCCACCCAGAGTTGCTGTGACATAAGAAATTTCACACTGAAATGCATACTTTGTTTGATTCATTGTCGACGTGACACATCGCACTTGGGGAGACTTTATAGAGATTGAACTTTGTTTCACCAAAAATATCCTTTCATATTGAGTCGCTGTGACATATGTTTCATCTCGCCGATGAGCCTATCTGCCTTATGTATGTCGCTATAACATCCAACCCTCGGTGAGACGTCATGTAGACTATATTGTTATACCGAAAGTTCCTTTATCTCTTGAGTCGCCGAGACAATAGTAAACTCCTGCCGACAAAATCCCCCTATGCCCCATCGACGAGACCGGTGGTCACTCGCCGAAACCTCATGCTGATATCGCCAACTCTTACCGATATGCTCCTTTAGTTGCCAGTCGGGGAGACACCCAAACACTTTGCCATGACCCTATATCGAAAGCACCACTCTCGTCGATATAATCATTTTACCACTGTCGGTGAGACTTAACGAGTTCGCCAAAACATTAACTGAAACTCCTAACTCCTACCGACGTGAATTCTCATTTGTGTCGTTTGGTGAGACAAGAAAGATTCATTATGACCATTCACCGAAACTGATTTCCTTCGCCAATATGCCCTTCCAAACACAGGTCGGTGAAACATGATGTGTTTGGTGAAGCATTACACTGATGACCCAGACTCATGCCGATATGAATACTTCCTATCACCGAAACGATGAAACTGTTATGCCGATAACTACCAGTGAAAGAAATCCAGTCGCCATGACATTTAAAACGTCTTGCCGATAGGCAACACATACGTTTTGCTAGCAGAGGACACAACATGGATTAGGAAGAGACTAATGAACTCATGCCGATAGGGACCAGAATGCAAAAGATGCGTGACTCAATGGATTTAATGGGGCAACATGGTAAAATATGGGCAGAAAGTGTTCAAGAAGGCACTTATTTGGAAAATTATGAATGAAAGCACATGTAAAAACATCAGATTTTTACAGTTCTAATAATTACCTTGTGGATTCCAAAGGTGGTATTGGTTCAACCATTCCAGAATGAGATTAATTAGTAGCTAGTACAAGTGACAAAATTTGATCTATATTTCTGTCTCATAAATATATATGGCCCTACATCTACATTGGATAAGAAAAAATTGTGGGATGAGCTTACTAGGAAGATTGGTTTGAATCATAGTGGGAAAATCATATTAGCAGGGGACTTTAATGCAATCACATCCCTATTAGAAAAGAGTGGAGGCATTTTCCCACCATCAAGGGTCATATCAGACTTTATTCAGTTTATGGAAACCGATGCATTAAGGGATGTTTATCCAACCTCAGGCAGTTTTACTTGGACTAATAAAAGGAAAGGGTTTCTATAAATAGCAAAAAGGTTAGATAGATTTTTGGTCTCTCCAAATTGGTTTCCTTCATCACATAATTTAAGTTCATAAATTCTCCCTTATCCTGGCTCAGATCATTACACAATCTACTTAACTATTTCAAACATATCTACTCCAAAACCTATGAGCTCTTTTAAATTCAAAAGTATGTGGTTCATACATCCTCATTTTCTGGATCTATTAAACTAATGGTGGGTCAATGCTCCATTTCAGCAAGGTACCAAAATGTTCCAATTTTACCAAAAGTTGAAATTCGTGAAGGAGCAAATAAAAATGTGGAATAAACAAGTATTCAAAAACATTTTCCAACAAAAAGATTCAGTGTTTAGGGAATTAACTGTTGTTCATGAGATTATAATTAAAAATGGTATGGATGCTAATCTTTATGACAAACAGAAAAGGCTGCAAGAAGAATGGGAGAAATTATGTATGAGAGAAGAGGTTTATTGGAGACAAAATTCTAGGGAGTTATGGCTAAAAGAAGGAAACAAAAACACCAAATTATTTCATGCGTCTGCACAGATCAAGAATGCTACAAAATAAATTCACTCAATTAAGGACTCATCTTCAGGTTCCTGGATCTCTAATGAATCATACATAAATAAAGGTGTTAAATTTTTTTCATAACTTCTCTCCGCTCCTTCTCATATGAATGCCACCAGAATAAATGACACACAGGAATTATTGAGAACAATTCCACATACTGTCACTAATGAGGATAATAACTTGCTCATGAGACCTTTTACTTTGGAGGAGCTGAAATTTGTAGTGTTTTCATTGCCACCAGATTAGGCTCCTAGTCCAGATGGATTCACAACCTTATTTTTTCAAAAATGTTGGGATTTTTTGTGCTTTGAGCTCCTCTAGGCACTAGAGGATTCTAGAAGATCGGGTTACATGCTTAAACAATTAAACGTGACCAAAATTATAGTCTTTCCCAAAGTTAAAAACCCTAAATCCTTTGCGGAGTTTAGGCCTATTTCCTTATGTAACACCATTTACAATTTTTTTACAAAAGCAATTTACCTCATATTGTAGCCAATCATCCCAAGGATTATATCTCATGAGCAAGGTGGTTTTGTTCCTGGACGAGAGACCTTTGAAGGAGCTATAGTTGCACATGAAGTGATTCATTCAATCTCAACATAAAAAATGCCTTCCTTTATTGTCAAGCTACATATGATGAAAGCCTACGATAAGGTTCATTGGAATTTTCTCAATAAGGTGCTACCAAAATTTGGGTTTTTCTCACACTAGCGAAAATGGATAATGTCTTGTCTCTTAGGAGCTAAGTTCTCAGTGATTATTAATGGAACTCCTACAGGGTTTTTTAATGCTTCACAAGGGGTTAGACAATGTGACCCACTCTCACCATTTCTCTTCATCATCTTGGCAGGAACATTAAGCAGATTCATCCTCTTGAAGAACAATCAAAACCTATGGAAAGGAGTGCAGATAGCAAGCTCAAATATTTCAATAACACATTCCTTTTCTGCTAATGATACTCTCTTATTCAACCAATCATTAGTAGTGGAAGCAAAGTATGTCAAAGAGGTCCTTGATAAGTACTCATATGCATTTGGCCAAAAAATTAATGCAGCAAAGTAAAAAAATTACATTTTAAATACTCTTGAGGATTTGAAAAAGAAAATTGCAGGAACACTAGGCTTTCAAGAAGTAGAGCTTCCTTGCACATGCTTAGGGATTCCTTTCTTTAAAGGTGCAAACAAAGCTCACTACTGGAACAAGGTTATTAATAGAGTTAAAGCAAGAATTTTATCATGGAAAGCAAGATGGCTCTCTTTGTCAAGTAGAATTCTTCTCATTAAATCAGTTCTTGCTTCCATTCCAAACTATTTTCTTGTAGTCCTTAAAGCTCTAGCATCAGCAATTTCAGAAATTGAAAAGATTATAAGATATTTTCTCTAGAAAGGTAATATCAATGAGCAGAGGAAAGTTCCTCTAATTTTGCTTGAAGGTCTGGCTAAGGGTAAGAAGCAAGGAGGGGCTGGAGTCCAAAATATCTCATGGAGAAACAAAGCATTTGGGGCTAAACTTTTATGGAATATTTACACTAATCCATAGGCCAAGTGGATGGAGATAATGCAAGTCAAATATTTAGACAGTGCAAATCCAACAAGAATTTTAACAATTGCAAACCCGCCAAAAGGATATGCCATATGGAACTTTATAATAAATAGAAGGGATCTCATCTCAAGATACTCATCTTGGGAGGTAAACGATGGGCAGAGTGTAAAGTTTTGGGAAGACTCTTGGAACGGAAAACCTCCATTGGTAGAGGTCCAAGAACTTCAAGAAGTAAGGGAAATCTTATCTAAGGCCTGGGGTATTTACCTGTTAGACTATCTGCAATCATCAGATTCTTTAACTAGGAGAGTAGTATGGAAAAAACCTTCTACCAGCCTCATCTCTCCTCAGTTGTTAGACTTTTATTGCAATATTATGAAGGAAAGAATAGTGTATCTTTCTGATAAGCATGACAAAATCATTTGGGCAGCATCAAAATGTGGGTTTTATTCTGTGAAAGAAGGTTATACAGTGCTAAGTCAATTGGGAAATTCATCTCAGTCCCATCATGCATTTTCTTTCTGTTGGAATAACAAAGTCTTACCTAAAGCAGGTAGCTTTGTGTGGCTTGCTATACAAAGAAGAATTCTCACAAGTGATCATCTAGTTAAACTAAAAATTGTGGATCCTTTCAAATGTCTACTCTGTGAGCTAGAGTTTTAAACAGCTGATCATTTGTTTATCCAATGCAATTTTTCCATTCAGTGTTGGATCTTCATCAAAAGTAAGTTAGACCTTTATTTTCCTCTTCCAAACACGATATGGGATCTCTTTTAGAGCTGGCCTCTTCTTTACCAATCTTCATTCTTTTCTTGTATCTAGCACATGGTCCCAACAATTGTAATATGGAACATCTAGTGGGAAAGAAACATGAGAATTTTTAGGAAAACCAAATATTCAGTTGAGTTTATGTTAGTCAAAATTGAAAAGGCATTGTCATAAGGTGTAAACACTTGTGTACAAAAAGAAAAACTCATAAAATATTTGTTTACAAATTGGGACAACTTCATTTTGTAGAATTGGAAAGGTATTAAATTGTCGTTTGATGGCAACCTTCTGTCAAATAGCATCAAGAAAGTTGACAAAAACTCAATTGTCTGGTTTCCTCCACAAGAAGGATTTGTCAAATTGAATTTCGATGGGGCATCCAAAAGTGAATCAAGTTAGTTAGGGGCATGAATTTGTATTAGAAATGAGTTAGGTGAAGTCTTGGTAGCCTCCTCAATCCACTTAGTTCATGGAATGAATAATAGTGTAGAGGCACAAGCTTTGTTACTTGGGCTAGAGTTGGCATCAAAGTTGGGGATTGCAAATATTCACATTGAAGATGACTCTTTGATTGTTATTAATGCATGTAGATCAAGAGAGGTACAAAATTGGAATCTAAGTTACATCTTAGAGAAAGCATGGGCTTTGATAGATGGTTTTAGTGCTTCTATAATTACCCACACATACAGGGAAGGAAATAGAATAGCATATTACCTTGCCAATCTTAGTTGTGAGAATAGGGCGATTCATGTTTTGCAAGACATGAATCAATTAAAAGCAATCCCTCAATTATTTGATCTAATTCAACAAGAGGTAAAGAGGTAGTTTCGCTTTTTGATTGGCATAAATTTAATTTTTTTGCCAAAATTTTTCAAAGTTATAAATCAATGCCATCGTTGTTTCCATATGCCAAATCAATTATGAGTTGGATATATAAACTTGTGTCATCACCAATATGGATATCAAAGGACATTTCAAATTTGATTTGGTCTTTAAACATGTGGCTTGTGCTTTCTTCGAGGTAATGATGAATCATTAAGCCTCAGGGCTTTTCGTAGCAGAACAAAGGACGGTTTGTATCAGTTACTAAGGGCCATTCTTATCACTTGATGATGTGATCATGTCCGTTAACTACACCAGTTCCCTCAAAGTACCTGAGAAACATATTTTTATTTCTAGCGTACTGGTAAAATGATGTTATTAAATGCGATAATAGCTGTCTCATATTTAGGAATTCATCTAGCACGAGTCAGTTTTCTGGAGGTACACAGAGGAATTAAATGCTTAGCCTTCACATACCTCATCATTATGATTTCCCACTCCTCTTAGGCTGAATTTGGCATTAAATAGGCATTCGAAGGATTTTATTTGCATAGTTACAAACTTCAGAAGTAAGGCATTGAGAGGAAACAATTCTCTTTGGTTTTTTCGAGTTGGCACCTCGGTATTCCACCATAAGCTCAATGGCATATCGCCCTTGGAACTTGAGGGTTTTGCTACCAGTCAGATCGTGGGAGCGGTCGGTGGAAGAATACCTCATGCGAGATATTTTGTAGTTGATGTTTATCATAGATAATGCAAGAGTAGAAGACAACATCCAAATCATCTTGGGTTTGGAAATTACCAGTCTAAGGGCACGCTGAATTATCTACCCATCACAGGTGATCTCCATTTTTCTTTCAAACGCTCTTGATTTCATTTAGTCTCTAGTTGAATTGGAAGAGTTGGCTAGGAAGTATGTTAAAGTTAACTTTATTTTGGATAATGCAATCCCCTGTACCACTCAAAAGTATAACTTCTTTGCTAAGGATGGGTTTATCAGAGGGCTCTTCCCGAGGGATTTAGTGCAAAAATGGTAGTGCTTTGAAGAATTATTTGATGCCATTAAGCTGGCATTACAGTTCAACAATGATAATATTCTACTATGAGCCTTAAGGAAACACCAAAGGCACACTTTCTCAATGATGGAATTGGAAATAAAAGAGAAATATTATGCCTTGGCTTTTCTCTGTGCTTTTGTCCTACCTCCTCCACAAAATGGTGTTATTCTGGACCTCCAACTTGGATTAAACCTGCCAGTTCATGGTCAAATCCAAAATCAACACCATGCTCGAGTGGCCCCAAGTCGAGGGTTTGCCAGTGCTCAAGTGCGTTCGTCGATGGTGGTTGCATCACGGCCAACTTCTCTTTCCAATCAAAATAGAGTCCCTGTTCATAGTAGAATATTTTTCGAGAGGGTTCTTCAATTGGCAGATAAATTAGAAGGGCAAGATGAAAACTCAGTTAATGGGGGGTCAATGAAAAGATGAAATTGTCTAATGGGTTTTTTTCAAATTTTGTTGGGGCTTTAAAAATTGTAATATGTGGTGTGAGGCCACATTTTAGCGGGTTTTATTTTTTGGTAAACTTGTAGTTTAACTTCGAGCTATAACTAGAGGTTTCTTACTGGTTCTTCCTGCCAGTATGCCCTTTGAACCAATTTTTGTTAATATTTATTTAGTTAATATAATATTATAAGTGGCTTGCCACTTTTCACTTACAAAATAAAATTAAATAATACTCTTTAAATAACTATATAGTAAAATATGTGATAACTAAGTTATTTCAAATTTAATATTTTCAAATTTTAGAAAAATATAATACATATTAAATAAAATAGCAAGTAAAATTTTTAACTTAAGAATAAATAGTATCTAAAATTTTATATATTTTAAATTTATTTTAGTACATAATATAAGTAAATTTTATGTATTTTATAAATAAAATAATAATTTACATTTTTACTTATTCTATAGCATTAATAACAAGAGAGGCATTGCATCCAATTATAAAAGATGTACCATATTGTTTGTTAATGGTATTTGCACATAATAATTATTACATGAGTATAAATGCATATAATTGAAAGTAATATACACAATGTCCATTTGTAGACCACTTGGGTCATTACATTACAAGTTCTAATACATAGTTATGTAATTGGAGTTTATAGTCAATATGTTGAGATTAGAAATGTGACACCCCTCTGATTTGTTATGTTTTCTTGACAGCTCAGATACTTTGTTAGACTTTATTTTATGTTATTGTTATTCTATCGGTGACAGTGGAGCAATGATAGACCATATTGATGTGATGACACATTATATGCATGGTGATTATGTTTAATATGCTTTATGTTTGCATAGATGCTTAGTTGTGATGACATTGCTATATATGCTTATTTTAGTTTAATTGATATATTATCTTGTCAATTGATGTGACATTGTATTGGTGAAGAGAACGGTATTGCATCACTCGCTTGCGAGTGCCCTGTGATTTTCATGATTCTCTCTTCATGGTGTGTATGAATTACTATCTGTATACATGTATGACTCTTGCTTGTGTTGTAGGTTTGCAGGTATAGGACAACGACTTCACCTGGTTTCACAGGTCTAAGCATGTCCACTACTCAACAGCAATATTGGGAGATAGTAATGGGCTACCTAGTCATAGCTTTACCCTAGTATAGTGTGTCATCAGTTTGAGTTTTGGTCTTAGCCTTATCATTGTTGTTTTGGGTATTTTATTATTGTGCAAGTTTAATTGGTAGATTAAATGTGTATTTGATTTAAATATTTAATTAATTGAATTATTGTTGAGAAGGCTTTAGAATAAATAAATAAATAAATTTAATTTAGTTATGTTATTAAAAACTTTTAATTATTAAATTATATGGGAATTAAATAAATAAGATTATTTAAATTTGTTGAAATATATTAATTGTTTTATTTTATTTTAAATGCATGAGGTTGGAAAATATTTGGGGTTGTTGATGGAAAAGATATTTTGTTGGGATAACTGTGAGTTAGAAATTTGTTATCTTTTGTTGTAAATTGATTCTCAGAGGAAATATAGGAAAAAGGGAAGAAAGTTGTTTTCATGGGAAGAGTTTTTGGGGGTTTTGGTTGAAAATTAGTGAGGAATTTGTGGATCTCTCTGAGGATTTTATTTTATAATCTTGCTATAGAATTCTTGGTTGTGGTATTGTTGTGTTTTCTAGAAGTGGCAAATTTATTGGAGGAAGCTTTGGAAACATTGGCATTTTGAAGCTACAGAGAAGCTCAACAACAATTCTTGGGGCAACAGTTCTTCTAGAACAAGTTCCTTTATTGTTTTTATGAATTTTGAATTGAAAGGTTGTTTATATTACTGTAATGCAATTTGGAAATGTTTAAGAAAATATTTTCAATATTGTAGAAGCTCTTGTTTCTTTCTTTTAAAAGATTGCCATGAAAGTTGAACCTTTGTAGAAAATAATTTAAAAAAAAAATCCTCTGTGTAAATTGATCATTTGAAATAGATTGATACAAAAGGAAATTATAGATCTCTCTAGAAAAACATTCATTTTGTTATGATTTCCCAACTCCTTTTAATTATCTAGGAAAATAAAATTTCTGAGCTTTCCTGTAGAAAACTTCTTCTGTGTAATTTATTTGCTCAACTTGAACCAATGATTGGATTAATTACATATATATATACATATATATTAAAATATATATGTACTATACATATATATATTATATATAAATATTTTGTTTTATTTAAAACATGTAAAATTCCTTGTAGGAATTTTTATTGGGAAACGAAATCGAAAATCATTGTACGGCGAATGCTGGACTGTGAAATGAAAAAATAATAAAATGAATTTCATTTTTGGTTTGGCCGGGGGTGAAACCCAGCCGCACCCACACCTGGGGTGCGCTGTTGTGAGTAGCGCTCCCCACATCTATGTGGGGTAAGCGTTGCCCACAGGCAGCGAACCCCCTGCATGGGAATGATGTAGCCAGGGCTGCGTCCCTGTGCGTGCAAATGTTTATGTTTTGTTTTATTTATTGTATATGGGTTCGATAATGTATATATTTATATATGAATGTATATATATATATATAATATATAAATATTATATATAATATATATATTATATGTATTATAAGTCATATGTATATATATTTTATATTATTATATATAATATATATATATTTAAATATAGTTATTTAAATTGTTTTATTAGAAGTTAGTAAATGATTTTTAAAGGAATATTAAATGGTTAAGTGCATGCAAGCACCAGTTGTTATTTTATAATGAAGTGATTTTATTAGTAAGATTGAGATTTGTTTTTATCTATATTTGTGGATTTGGAAACTGAACTTTTGTTTTAATCGCTATGGATTTATTGAATGGAATTATGTTTAAAAGGTTTATTTTAAATATGCGATTTTGATTGATTTGGATTTAGGAAATCCGAATGATAGCATTTGTTAATTGCTTGAAGTTGTATTTATAAAAGAAAGTGTTTTGTAACTGTGTACTAGGGGGAAAGTATTTGTTAATGTGCAAATCTAAGTCTTCCAGAGTGGTAATTGTGAAAGGGTTGTTGTAACTTTAGTTCACCCTTTGAGTTTTCTTGGGTAGTGCACATATTGGGATTCAGTATTGGACATCCGTAGGGATGTGTTACCTTTTGAGGTGTGTTGATTATGTGTGGTCAGTTTTAGTGCACTGTCTACCCTTGGGTGTGGTATGAGTTTATGTGTTGTCGATAGGGGAGTGGCTTTCAATGAGGGTCGGGGCACAAAGTGGTCCCAGGACAACTCGTGTGGGAGTCAGTTTAACCAGTGGAAATTAAATAACCTATTTTTAGGGGAATGGGTAGCTTAATACATTAACTTTGTAATTTAGCCTCGCTCATTGGATCAAGGGCTTGTGTTAGACTTGAGATGAGTCGGGAAGGCCTGGAATGGCACGATCATTATCTTATCTTCTCGAAAGATAATTGATTCTGCTCTAGTGTGCATGTGGGGCCGGAGTTCGTAAGAGGTTACCAGGATAACCCTAGAGGGGGGTTGGGACCTAGGAAGATCTCCTTTGGATAACCAATCCAACCATTGTGATAACACTCCTCCTATGACAATAGTCAGTTTATTTGTATTGTGTTTGTAATTGATTCAATGATTCTAGAAGCAATGTGACCATAGTTCTTGTTTACTTGTACTGTGATTTTTTCATATATGGCCTGTGTCTAGAGGTAGTAGGATTGTCTTGGTTACCTTTTACTATCTCCTAGCACGGGGGTTGGGCCTATGGGTACCATATGGTTGGGTGGCATGCATCTTATACTGTTGAGTTCTCTTCCTATTCGTGATGGTGGGATCTTCTTGTTCGAGGAGCTCGTGTGGTTCTTTGGAGTTGTTCTTCTCTTTCTTCATTGTAACTGGGGATCATTATGTATAATTGTAGTACCTCATTTGTATCAAGGTGAACCTTTGTGATGTAATTGTAATAATATTTATGATCTATTCATTATTGGATTTAATGGTGTATTGGATGTTATGTGGTGTTGTATATGTGGAAATATGTTCAATACATTTCTATGAGTTAGTTTTATTTTGAAATGGTTTAATGCTTTGATGTATGTTGGATCATGGTTTAAATTTCATATGCTATGGTTGGTTTAATTTTATAAGTAATGGGTTTACATGTAGACATGTTGTGTGGCCTAGAGGATGTATGTGGTTAGAGTAGAGTACTTTACTCGTCTTGTTTTACTTTTTAAGAAAAAAAATTGTTGGGATTCTGCAGTGTTGCATCGTCCTCTAGGTTGTGAGATGGGGTTTTACAAGAAAACTATAACATTTATAAATATTCATTGTAGTTGTTGAAGATGATGCATTGATTCTTCTTGTCGAAGATTAGAAACCGGACACTTTTGAAGAGAACAAAGATCATTTCAGTTGTAGCTTTGTTTTTGTATTGGATATGTAGAACTCATTACTTCCTCCAATTTTTTTATGAAGGTGGTTATGGAGAGATTGTTTTTGTTTAATATGTAACTAAATTTAAGTAGTAGTAATACGTTTTTTAAATGTGTAGTAAGAAAAAAATATATTTGAAAGGAATACTCTATGGTATAGTAAATATTATTATATTAATTAATAGGTAATATATGATTTATATATATCATAAATATATAATAATAATCATATTAGTAGTAATTATATATAGTATATCAAGAATTATATATATTTATATAATTTTATTATATATTATCTATACATAATGAATTTAATATATGTTTTATAAATATAATATTAATATTAATATATTCTATAATACGATTATTATTATATTATATAATATTAATTAATTTATATATAGTATAGATATATAACATATACTAACAATAATATACTAATTATATATTAATTAATATATTAATACATTAAATAACAAAAAAATATAATTTTATGAATATGTCAATCAAATCAAATAGTTTCACTTTTTACTAATGCATAATTGACTAGACATATTATAGACAAACTTTATACTATTTAGAGATATTGTTTTAAAATGAATAGTATAAAATAGTGATACATTGGTCAAAATGTTTACCTCATACTAATATGTCTGTACATACTATGATCCAATAGAATTAAAGAAAAATAGTTTTCATATATTGAAATAAATTTTAGAAAATATATACATTAGAAAAATTAGTCAACTAATTTTAATTCTTTGCTCCTATTGGTTCATTGGAACAAATTAATAAAACTAGATCAATGCATTAGTCAACCCCCGCTCTGGCGGTTGACCGGTGGGCCCACGAGAGCTAGCATCCACCTGTGCTAGTCCAACTGTACCCAAGTATGGGTTGTTGGGCCGAGATAGGGACACCTGACATAAAAAAAAAAGAAAGAAATTATTAAAATTGTTATGTACTTTAAAAGTTTTTTACTTAAGAAAATAATTTTTTTAAATAATTAAATCCTTTGTTAAACTTGTAGATATATTTGAATATTTTCTACACAATTTTTTCTAAACATAAATATACTATTTTATATTAGAAAACAAATAAATTTAAAATACTTAAAAACAAATTTTATATCAAACAAAAAAACTTAAATATGTAATTGAATTTATTTAAATTCTACAAATTTAATTTAATATATTTATCCATCTAACTCTTATCCTTATTGATGTTTATTTAATCCTAATTTATATAAAAATAAAAATAATTATTTTCTAACAATAATTTAAAGATCACATATATAGATAGGAATATATCCATATGTGGGGAAGTGATGAGATAGAAATGTATTCATTCTCTTTTATCATATTCACATAGTTTATAACAAGTTGTGCATAGTCCACTTTAGATTCGTTGCAACAAAGAATTTATAATATGAATGGGACATTCAATAATAAACACTAGGACCCAAGGGGGACACTTTTTCAGTGGTGTCTTCATCATGATCACCATTATTTTTATCTCTAATATGACATTTCTAAACAAGATTGCATATTACATCTGGCATACAATCACATTATTCGGTGGGTTGTATATTTAAATGTTTTTTTTAGAATGAACTTCTCCAAATTAAAAAATTAAAATGATTATCAATATCCTTCCAATTGAAGTCCATAAGGGTGCAAAGACTTAGTACAAACTTTTATATACATAATAAATAGAGAGAAGTAGAGATATAACAAGTTTGGATTTTATATTTATATATTTATAATATAATTTATAGTTATTTAAATGTTTTTATAAGGTTGTTTTTTTATAGATTGTTTACATAAAAATTTGAAGGATTTAAATTAGGGTTTCATAAGTTTAATGACTAATGTTTTTAAGGGGGGAGAGTAAGGGTGAATGATAGATGAACATGATTAGTTATATAAGTGTCCAATACTCTAGTGAGGTTTTGAGGGCAACACCCTTGAAATCCATAACATATATACATACATACATACATACATATATTTATATATATCTATATGTATATGTACATATATATACACATATATGCATATATATTGTGGTTTTTGAGGGAACTAGTCCCAAAACCCCATCAAGATGCATGATCCTTGCACCCCCATTGGGGGGGGGCATCTCATATATAACAGTAGAGGTTATATTGGTTTTTATTGTGCTAGAAGCCAACCCCCTTTTATGAAGGCATTATATTACAGTTGAGCATTGCATTGTATTATGAGAGGAGACTATGATAGAGAAGAGTAAATTATAGTGGACGTGTTGTAGGTTGCATCCCTTCATTTTGCTAGATAAATAAAAGGAAAGACTAGTTGTCTCTCTATGTACGCAACCCATATTAGGTGAACCACATATATTTGTATCTTTATGTTTTATTTTATTTTTTGAATTCATTTTATTGTATATTATTTTATGATCCCATTCCTCACAATGTACATACATATATAAATTCAACAATGATGTTAAAATTACAAAATTATACCTCAAGTGAATTCAAAGTACAAATGTAAGTTTCAACTACACACTTGGGATGACCTAAGCATAGCAGTTGATAATGGAGGAGAACTCACCACACCTTCTAGTTGGTTTGACATGGAAGTGTGATGACCTCCCAACTAATATAAAAATCTTTCACATTTGAACTAAATTATTAAAATTTATCTACCTTGAAGTAACCAATTAAATTTTTATATTTAATGAACTCTACATATGGTTTTAAATGCAATTTATTAGTCTACCCTATATGGTGTGTCGAGTTGATAGGAATCAACGTAAAAGTTAATTGATCTAACTAAGATGATGTTCCCAAGATAATCATCTACACCAAAAAGTTCAAAACATATAATTCATTATTTATAAATCGATAATTGAATTTTTTAAAATAAATCAAGTTATTTATTGACTTTAATATGTAAATTTTGCACAAACATTTAAATTGTGGAATTTACCTCTATAGGGTGATCATATAGTGTACCTTACTACTCCTCTAATATAGCTCTTAAATTGGATTTGCAATTTGTACCATAATATGGTTTATTTCAATTTTGATTAAAATGTGGCATTGATGTGTGTGAGGTGGTAAGAGAAATACCATATCCTCCATGCTCTCTACCACTAACTTCGATTGCCACACAATTAGCTTGGTTAGTTAGGTTTCCTAAGAGTATACTTAATGCTCCTAATACCAATGCCACTTCCTAATAGTAAATGGGTACAAGAATATGGAGAAAAGAGGGAGAAACAATAGGTGGATTAGGCATACATCGATTTTAATTGACATGTTCCCCTAACCTATGCTATAGCATGCCACCACCAACACCTTGGAATAATTTGATGTCAAAATAATTAGGTTTTAAGCCCAATCAAAACTCAACCCATTATTTTCTCTAAAAATATAATGGCACCTCAAAATTGGTATGTGGATGGTCAAAGACCATCCACCATTGCTTCTAAAAATGTGTCACAATTTGAGGATTCTTACACCATCTAATTGAAATCATTTTTATGTTTTGAGGCATAAGTTTATTTGTGAAAGGGTTAATAAAGTATGGTGCTATGGTTTGTTTATTAATTTGTAAACTAGGGATCTATCTATATGACAATCCATCTAAATATAATTTCCCTCTCTCCTCCCACCAAAGTTATGATTTTTCTAGATCTACATTAATTGATATAATTGAATTAATAATAGTTTGCATTGAAGATGCAAACCATGCAACATGTGGGGGCATATTAGGCTCATTTTGGATTATTTTATTTTAGCACATTTATGTTTTTATTTTTAGTTGCTCATAAGTGAGCCTCATCAGGTGGAGGGTGTGGAGGATTTTTCTAGGGGTGTTTGGGGGGTTTTGAAGCGGGGGTTGAATATTTTTCAAAACTTCTTATAAAATTTCATGCTCTAGTGATTTCTCTATTATCAATTATAGTTAAAATAAATATAAATAAATAAGTACTTATACATTTCAAAATGTTAAATCCATTTAGAACTTGCAAATAAATAAATAAATCACTTTGCAATTTTAATTATGAACTTTAGTGAATTATTGCATCATATTTGGCATGTATGTGGGGATGTATGTCAAGTCATAACATGGACATGATCTCATATTCCTATTAGGAATAGCCCTAGGATCAAACCCTCCATTAATAAGCATTAGTTCGATGCTTCTATTGTAAAAATTATATATGTTTCTAGATATATATATCAATAAGGGAGATAGATTTGATTATTTATCACAACTTACAAATTAATATCAAATTAGCAATCATTAATTAAGTGTTGTAATGTTAATGCCTACTAGGTTAGAGTCACCTTGGGATAATTCTATTGTACCATATCTTCTATCTTGCAATCATGAAAAAGGGTTGCAATTTTACTTTATCACTTGGAAGGATGTATGAGAAGAAAAAATCCAAGTATCTTTGATTTCTTCATCCCTATGTCTAATTTATGGTCTATGATCATATCATTTTCACATGTTAGTTCCATTGCAACTATTTATGGAGTGCACCAAATCAATAAGTAGGTGTTCTTTTTTTTTAAGAACCCATAGACATGTAGCTTTGTGCATGTGGTAAAATAAATCCTATCTTCCATGGGAGATAATGAAAAATACATCTCAACGGTACTTTAAGGGATGAAATCCTTACCTAAGAGTTTCATAGTATAGGAACTATAAAATTTATAGAGAAGTTAGAAATCATGGTGTTCTCAAATTTTATTGTTGAGGTCCATTTTGTGAGAGGAAGAATACCATTAGTATTTCAAGTGGATAATCACACATTGGGGATGTATGTCAAGTCATAACATAGACATATAATCTCATATTCTTATCAGGCATATCCATAGGATCAAAACTTTAATTTCTATGGATCACTTTGAGGATTATCTTGTGAAAAATCTATAAGTTCCTAACTATATATTAATATGGAAAAGGGAATTCATCGTTTGTCACAACTTACAAATGACTATTAAATTAGTGATGATAAGGCTAGGAAGTTGAAACTCCTTAAAGAAGGTACCATTAATATTAAAAATGGATCTAAGAATTCCCTCAACACTCCTATATGAACTACGCGATACATGATTATAAACAAATCATTAATATATGGATATTATAGAGATATTAAGTTAATAAAAACATAAAAGGTTAAGTCTTATGTTTTTATTAACTTAATATCTCTATATTATAATCTCATTATTATAATGTGAATTAACAATTTTCTTATATCATTCCTTCTCTTTTATTGTCTTCTAATTGTTATTATTTTTAATGTCCAAATTATATTAATTTAAATTGTAAATGTATATTATATTGTAAAGATTAATATTGACAAAATGGTTAAGTCTTTTTGGTTAACTATTATGTTTGTAAAGTAGTGCATTATTGTAATGTAAAGATTAATATTTATAAATTTATTATTTCTTTTTTTTCTTTGCAATGATTTCTGGTTTTTGAGGATGCAAAAATTCTCACACAATCAAAACCAGAAATCATTGCAAAGAACATTATGGATTGTAGAAACTTGATATCATTAATTACTATTTCTTTGTTATAAAATTATTTTTCTTGTTCAAAATTTTTAATATTATATTAATTTTAGCTCTTACTTTTTATTCTCATTTATTAAAAAGGTCCAAATTAATCAATTATACTTATTTTTCTTTAATATTCTCAACATTATATTACTCCTGGTTTTTGTTGTCGTAATTTTCTTTTAAATTAATGGGGGTGTTTTCTAATTTTGATTAATTGTATCAATGTATTTTTTTAGTTTATTCATTAATGTTATTTTCTTTCTATATTATACTTCTCCTTCTAAATTTCTTCTATTAGTAAACCATCTTAATTCTTGTTCAACCTTCCCCTCATCTCCTCCTTTATAATTTGTTTGATCTACAATCTATCCAATGATGGATCATGGAGTGTGATCCAAAAACAAACACATAGTTTAATCCAAAAGCAACAAACTCTAATAGGGAAAATCAAGTTTTGAAGGGAACCGAAACCATTTACATCAAAATGCTACTAGAACTACTAATAGAAAACTAAAATAGTAGCCAAAAAATAGAAAAAACAGCTAAATGTTGTTGGACCAACAAAATAGATAGATAAGATAGTAGCACAAAAATAGCTAACCAAAAGATCGAACAAAGAAACAAAAAGAGCCTATCTCAAATTTTTTAAGGTTTTGGCAACCTCAATTTCTTGGTTATAATAAGGATTAAGCATGGAAATCAACTATTTCTTTTCTTCCTCAAATGATTTCTTCATATTGCCCCTTATTCTTCACTTGGACCCTTTTCCTCCTCTTTATTAGGTTTCTTGCCTTTATCTTTGGTGGGGGGAGCCTTCACCTGATACTTAGCAATCTAATCCTCCCTAAGAGCATTGAGCTTCTCCAAAAGAACCCTAAGAGATTTTGTGCTATTCTTAATAGACATGTGGCTAATCTATAAATTTTTTAGGAATATCCTTGTCAATTTCAGCTACCTTATCCTCCACACCTTTTAATCAGTTTTCACAGTCAGTTTTAAAGTCTAAGATCGAGATCTCCAAATCCACAATTATTTCAATAAGAAGATCAAAGTTCAACCCCTTAGGGATATTTGCAAGTTTTTTGTGTAGGCCTCTAATCTTAATGTTTACTTTGTTAAACTCAATCATCACCCTTTTAGCCAACTTGATATTGCAAGTGGCACCATTACTTGCCATGTCTAAAAAATCCATCATTTCAAGGTTTTCATCATCTAGGTAAGCAAAACCATCAAAAGGGGGGTCAACCCTATCTTTATACTTGATATTTTTCAATTTGATACCCACATGATTAGCTGCAACATAAAAAAATTTCTCTTTACCCTTGTCTTTGGAAGCTACCTATTGAGAGGTCAAAGGCTATTGAGAGGCTGCCTCCCCAGTTTCCATAGGAAAACCACCACTCACAACCACATTTGAGGCCATTTCCTTTTTGGGAGAGGGTTGTATATCATCATCCTCACCAGTATCAAACCCACCAAACCATTGGGGTTCCTTAATCTTCTTCTTGGGTTTCTTCTTAGGAGAGGCTTCATGTTACTGCCTTTGTTCCCTTTTTCAAGGCATCAAATTCAAAAAAGAAGAGGATGAGACTTCAACAACTTGAACCTTGGATTCTTCTTCCAAATTCCAATCAACAACCTTTCCATTATTCATAGCATAGTATTCCACCACCTTCAACTGGTCCCCAACAAAAAAAAAAATCCCTTAACCAATTTAGCCAAGGAAATTTCTTTAACATATTTCATAATAAGTAAAATGAGCCCTTCATGGAGGATAGGGCCATCAGGATCTTCTTTAGATGAGAATAAATTGACACCTCCATAAAATAAAGAAAAAAAATAGAAAATAAACTATCAGCTTGTGATAGAAGTGATTGAGGAATGGAAAATGAAACCTCAAAATGGTAGTGAAGCAGCCATATAGTGTGACATACCTCATGATAACCTCCACAAATTCAAACCATATAGGTTTGATTGACAAACGATCATAGCCCTAGGAGGACAATTTAACAATATTCTCTTTCTCCTTGGCCTTGAAAAATTATTTCATATCATCATCATTGCCATTCCTTTCTTTGAATAACTTTCTCCCTTGCAAGCTCAATCCAGTGATTTGAGTGATGAACTCCTTTGTGATGGGGAAGACAATGCCACTAACTATCATGGTTCTATTGTGCCAACTTTGGAAGAAAATATTAGAAGCTTCATGGTTGAAACCATGAAGCCTCTCCATATAAGGCATTAGTCCTCCTTCCAAAATTCTCCAGACCTTTGGCCTGTTCCTCCAATTATCTTAGGAAATGGGCTCTACACAACTTCGATCACCCCCCATTACATTCCTATAAACACCTTTCTAAAACTTGAAAATTTTGACACTTTGCCTTACAATCAAGAGGTTTATATTTTTGATAAATTTATTGGGAAGGGGCACAAAATTTCCCATAAAACATGTGAAAGGGAGGGAAATGATTACTCCCGTATCAAAGTCGATCTCATGAACTGCCCTAATAGTCATATCTTAATAATGGAAAAGCAATCTCAGGTACTGAATCATACCCCTCCCATGTCTTGGAATTCATAATACTAACACCCTCGTTAGCAAAAAAGTTTGCTAGAGAGTTTCCTTCTCTATAAATGTGACTAAAATGAATATCTTCAAAGGAATTAGCAATAGAAAGAGAAACATTTATTAGATCTTCTATAGTCTAGCTAGGCTTACTTATCCCCTATAAACATTTGATAATATTGAGATAGTCACACTCAACCCAAACTTTCTTAAAGCCTTTATCAAATGCAGTCTTGATGCCCAAAAAGGAAAATTCAGCTTCAACTCGATGATTTGATTGGGTTCCCAATTTCAAGAACTATGCTATATATAACCTTTTTATTATTTTTATTAGTCTTTGTGAATATTTTTATATTATATATCAAACTTGTAGTTTTATGTGGTAGTGCTTGATGTTAGGGGTTTGAGTTTATTTATCTTGGTTTTGCAATCCCTAATCATGACATATAGATTGATGAAATTATTATGCTTTTGAAACATTATTTTCTCTAATATAGAGGTAAAATATTTTCCATGATTACCCTCTATATTTATATTTTAAAGATATGATAATAAATTTTGGCCAAGATCAATTGGAATTGTGACACAAAGCCATTATCCTTTTCTTGGTATCCTTGTTTACAATAAATTAAGTCAATGAAACT
Source organism: Sequoia sempervirens (assembly GCA_007258455.2). Taxonomy (NCBI): domain Eukaryota; kingdom Viridiplantae; phylum Streptophyta; class Pinopsida; order Cupressales; family Cupressaceae; genus Sequoia; species Sequoia sempervirens. The sequence continues at coordinate 12,479 of VDFB02026677.1, read as the reverse complement.
CACATAAAGGGAAATTTAAAGTTGGAAATGGTTCAAAATTTATTTTTTAAATCACCTTGAGTGAACCCATAGAACCAAGTGGGATTGAGGATAGCCACTCAAGGCCACGTTAATTTATGTGATATGGGGAAAGCTTTACATAATATATGATTATTATGTATAGATTCAAGAAAAAATGAATAAAAGGGTCACATTGTTGAACAAGACAATTGAGAGGGGGGTGAATCAGTTGTAGAAAATTTAAACTTCTTAAAACATTCACTGGAACTTAGATCAATCACAAATCTTTAACTTTGCTAAAATGATTAAACATTAAGTGCAAGTGCAGAAACTGAAAACCATCACACAAAAATAGTAACACCAAATTTATGTGGAAAACCCAATGAGGGAAAAACCACGGTGAGGATTAACTCACACTATAGAGAATATCAAAACTAATTACAAAGGCTCACTACCCGACAAAAAGGCTCATTGCCAAAATAAGGACTCACTGTCCAATAGGGTTAACCACCCGAAGGGATCACTACCACAAAGATACAAAGAAGATAGAAGAGATATGTCATAGAGAGAAGAAAATCTCAATGCAACAGAGAATTCCACCACAATTTACTCAACCACTTGCAAAAAGCATGAATGATAGAGTACACCTTTAGCTCACTGGATCCAAAAACTTAGCATTTAGACTTCAGATTGATCTACCACACTCACGTCACAAACACACATAGATTCACATCTATTTTCTCTATTTATTTTAACTTATCTCTTTGTACATCTTTCACAACTAACTCATCAAGTATTTATACCATCTTCAACTTTGAAACATATCCAAAGTCGGTCATCCATCATTAAATTCAAATTAGGTCAGTGCCAAAATATCCTAGGGTGGAATTAGAATTAGGGCAACCCAAACACATGCTTGATGAGGACCCAAGTAGGTCCCAATACGCTTCATCAACATTGAAGGTAGTTTTCAACACAAGGTCAGCTAAATTAGTGTAAAACACATAGAACAATTAAGCTCACGTAATCCTTATAAGCATGATCCAATCCTTCCAAATACCAAAATTATCTTCAGCATGATCATAACAACTTAAATCTAGAACCACATGTCATGAGACTTAACCTAAGAGAAATCCAAACTAGCAACATTTCTCCCAAACCTTAACCAGAAGCACAAAAAACCACAATTCACAACTAGTGAACATAACTTGCACTATACAATGAATCAGAAGCCAAAAATCTGGATATAGTAGCTTCCAACAACCATGGTCAACATATCTGAACCACACAAACATAGAAGTAAATCTTGGAGCAAAACCTAGAGCAACCATTGAACACCTGTAACCTTTCTTCATTACTATTTTCTCAATAACCTCAACATAGATAGCCAATAACCTACATCCATGACATCAATAACAACATTAACTAGTTGACATCAATGACAACAGCTTCATTCTTGCAACAATATCCCCCTTTGGCATTGATGGCAACACATGATGTGAAAAACCATCAAACACAACATACTAGCTCTGAACACACTTCTCATGATTTTACTTTTTGTTTCTCCCCTTTAGTAGATAATCTCTTTTTAACATCTTTGATCTCTCATCTCCCCCTTTGACATCAATGGAAGAGGAAAAATATGTTTTACATTGTTTTCTCTTTTGACATTAAGAACAAAATACTCTTTCAATGACAACACATGACACTACTTGCCCCCCCTGAGAGGTAGCCACTAAAAAATTAGTCCAAAAGAAAGATAGATCCATAGATCCACCGGATTGATGCATTTCCATATGCATCTAGTTCAATAAAGGAGGGGAAGTGACCCCTAACTTCTCCCGGAGATACTCAAAAGTATATTTTGGAAGAGCCTTCATAAATATATGAGCAATCTGATCCTTCATAGGGACATACTCAAGCCTTAATTCATTGTACACAACCTTTTCTCTCAAGAAATGATACCTAATAGATATATTCCTTGTCCTCAAGTGCATCACTAGATTCTTTGAAATGTTAATTGCACTTGTGTTATCACAAAAGATAGAAATAGGATCGTCATACATAACTTTGATATCTTTCAATGTATGTTTCATCCATAGAACTTGTGTAAAACAAGAAGCAACAAAAATATACTTAGCTTTAGCAATAGATAAGGAAACTAAATCTTTCTTTTTACTCAACCATGCCACCAATCTACAACCAAGAAAGAATGCATCACCACTTGTACTTTTTTTTTTCATCTACACATCCAACCCAATCTACATCTATATAAGAAATTAGTGTAAAGTTAGTATCCCTAGGATACCATAAGACATAATCCATACTACCATTCAAATATCTGAATATTATTTTAATAGCAATAACATGTGTTTCCTTAGGATCTTCTTGAAATCTATCCACAATATAGACAACATGCATAATATACAATCTAGTAGCAGTCAAATGCAACAGTCCACCAATCATAGATCTATATTTTCTCTTATCAGCCTTAGGTGAATCATCATCTTTACCTAATTTGCAACCAGTCACCATAGGAGTGCATATTGGTTTGGAACCATCCATCCCAAACTTTTTCAACATCTCTTTCACATACTTAGACTATGAAATAAAAATTCCTTTCTCTATTTGATTAATTTGTAGCCCAAGAAAGAAATTCATTTCTCCAAACATAGACATCTAAAACTCTTTTTGCATTTATTTCACAAAAATCTTGCACATAGTTTCATTTCCTCCAAAAATAAAGTCATCAACATACACAACCACAATCAAGATTTTGTAATTTTCAATTTTAAAATACATATTACTATCTCTTATACCTTTTTGAAACCTTGTTGAATCAAATACTTGTCTAACCTTGCATACCAAGCTATAGGAGCTTGCTTCAATCCATATAAAGCTTTATTCAATCTACAAACCATATCCGGTTGGTCTAACAACTAAAATCCTTTCGGTTGTTCCATGTAGACCTCTTCTTCCAGCTCACCATTCAAAAATGTAGACTTGACATCCATCTAATAGAATTTGAAAAATTTATGAGAAGCAAACGCTAAGAACATCCCAATAAATTTCATTCTTGCCACCGGAGCAAAAGTCTCCTAAAAATATATTCCTTCTACTTGTGAGTAACCCTTACACACAAGCCTTGATTTGTTTCTGACCACTTCTCCATTCTCATTCCACTTATTTCTAAATACCCACTTTGATCCAATAATATTTTTGTTTTCCGGTCTTGGGACCAATTCCCAATGATTCTTCTCAATTTGCATAAGTTCTTCTTTCATAGATTTCATCTAATGCTCATCTTTACATGCTTCACTTACAGTCTTTGGTTCAATCTCAGAAAGTAAACACAAATTTACCTCACAAACAACAACTCTACTTCTTGTCAATACTCCTTTTGTCTTATCTCCAATAATCTGAATTTATGAATGATTCTTTTGCACATATCTAGGTGTCTTAGGGGACACCACTGGAACCTCTTCTTCCTCTTCATTCCACTTCTCTTGCTCATACTTTTCCTATTCTTCCACAACTTCTTCAATCCTTATGCAATCAGGTTCATCAGATACATATCCATCAACATCAATTGAATTCTTCATTGCTTCATCAACCTTGAAATTTTTACTTTCTACAATCTTCCTCAGTCTTTTATTAAAGCATTTATAGGATTTTATTTTAGTAGACTATCTAAGAAAAATGCCTTCATCACTTCTTGCATCAAACTTTCCTAAATTTTCTTCATTCCTTTTGATATAGCATTTGCTTCCAAATACTTTGAAATACTTAACAATAGGAATTCTTCCATGTTATAGCTCATAGGGGGTCTTTGTACTATTTTCTCTTGCTTGAACTTGATTGAATACATAAACAACAGTATTAATAGCTTCTCTTTAGTAAAATTCTGGTAGACCAACCTTAGTAATCATTAATCTAGCGGCCTCTTGAATTGTTCTATTCTTTCTTTCAACAACTCCATTCTATTGAGTTCTTAGAGAAGATAACTGATATTTTATTCCATGCACTTCATAAAACATATTAAACTTATGGAAAGTGAATTCACCACCTCTGTCAGATCTTAAGCATTTTATCCTCAAATTTACTTCATTCTGAACCATAGCTTTGAATATCTTAAATCTATCTAATGCATCTGATTTCTCTCTAAGAAATGTAACCCATGAATACCTAGAATAATCATTAATCAAAAGCATAAGGTAATTTTCACCTTGTAGACTTATCACTCTTGTAGGACCATATAGATCTATATGAATTAAATCCAGTAGTCCAATAGTAGATTGTTCCTTTGATCTATAATGGTTTCTTGCTTGCTTTCCAAACTGACAATTCTTGCAAATAACATTAACTAGCTTTGTAATCCTTGGTAAATCTCTCACGGCCTGAAATGCACTAATCTTCACCAAGTTATCAAAATTCATATGACACATTCTTCAATGCCATAACCAACTATCATTAATCTGAGTCATATCGTCCATCAGTACCCTTAGGTTGATAGATATTTCCTTCAGATTTCTTTCCTGCAACAAGCACTATTCTAGAATCTTTCCCGATCTTGAGCACATATTTCATCCTTAAGTACAAGATTATATCCTTTACTACACATCTATCCAACACTCAAGAGATTATGCCTTAAACCCTTAACATAGTATACATCATTAGTATTATGCTTTCCGTTAAAACTTACTGAACCTATCCCACACATTTTAGCACCAATATCATCTCCAAACATAACTAAGCCTTCATCATATTTTTCAAGCTTAACAAAATTACTCTTATCACCAATAATGTGATGTGAACAACCACTTTCAACAACCTAATAGTTCTTTTCATGTTTAGCATGTAGGGAAAAGATCATAGTACCTTCATTTTTCTCCTTCTCTACAGGGTATTCCTTCACCTATTTTTCAAAATTAGGAAAAGTAGGCTCATCTTTTATAGCCAAGAAAAAGCATTCATTGTCATCAAGATCTCCATAATCAAATTCCTCATTAGATATACTAGCATCCTCATTCACATAATATGCTTTGTTGATCTTCTTGCCTTTCTTTTCTTTCTCATATCTTTGTTTATTCCTCTTAGCTCTTTTTAGACACCTTGAAGCATAATTTCCTATTCCTCCACAACTAAAGAATTTAAAGGGTAACTCACCTTCATACTTTCTAGAGCCTTTCTTCATCCTTCTCACAAAGTTATCTTCTACTTCATCAAGATTTTCATCATCCATATCTTTATCTTTTGTAGCCTTAAAACCAATTTCTGATTTGGATCCATTTCTCAAATTCAACTTTCTCATCTCATAAGATGTCAGAGTTCCCAACATCTGATATTTAGTGTAAGTCTTTTAATCTATATGTTCTTCAGTAGCATATACCTTTTCACTCTAAGCATTAGGGAGAGTTCTAAGAATTTTCTTTACAATCTTGGATTCATCTATTGTAGCACCAAGTCCTCACATTTCAGACTACCTCATCTAATCTCTGTGCATAGGCTTTAACATTCTCATCTTCAACCATATGTAGGAACTCAAACTATATCTCCAATCTCTACAACTTTGCCTCTTTGACCCTTTCATCTCCTTCATGTTCACTTTCCAAAGCATCCTAGACTTCCTTAGCAGTCTTCATATTTTGAACTTTAATTAACTCAGAATGTACAAGACTACTCTTCAAAATGTACTTCACCTTATTATTTGCTTCATGTGTCTTCATCTCATCAGTCATACTTGGACCATTAGCAGGAAGAGTGTAAGTATTCTTGTAAAATTTCTCCACATCATATCTAGAATAGTCCATATATTCTTCCATCAATATTTTCCAGATAGCATAATTAGTTCCATTGAACCTCGGATAATCATGGGTAACTCTACTAGCCATCCCAGACCTTCCTTAAATAGTTAAGCTATTTTCCAAGGAGCCAAGATCTGATACCAATTGATGAACAAGACAACTGATAGGGGGGGTTAATTAGTTGTAGAAAATTTAAACTTCTCAAAATATTCACTGGAACTTAAATCAATCACAAATCTTTAACTCTGCTAAAATGATTAAACATTAAGTGCAAGTGTAGAAACTAAAAACCATCACACAAAAACAATAACACCAGATTTACATGTAAAACCCAATGAAGGAAAAACCAAGGTGAGGATTAACTCACACTATAGAGAATATCAAAAATTATTACAAAGTCTCACTACCAAAACAACGACACACTATCTAGATCAGGACTCATTGTCCAATAGGGTTAACCACTCATAGGGCTCACTACCACAGAGATAAAAAAGAAGATAGAAGAGATATGTCATAGAGAGAAGACAATCTCAATGCAACAGAGAATTCCACCACAAATTACTTAACTACTTGCAGAAATGCATGAATGATAGAGTACACCTTCAGCTCACTGCATCCAAAAACTCAACATTTAGACTTCACACTAATCTACCACACTCACATCACACACACACAAATTCACATCTATCTACTCTATTTCTTTGCACTTATCTCTTTGTACATCTTTCACCACTAACTCATCCTGTATATATACAATCTTCAACTTTGAAACATATTGGTGCAGGAGCACCTAAGCCTTATTGTCAAAATTTGATCATTTGAAGGTTGATAAGTTGGTCAGTAATTGATTCAAGGGAAGATAGGGGTGTTTTGAATCTATTTATACTAAAAAAGGTCTAACAAGACCAATTGATATGTACTTGGGTGGCTTTGAGTTGTAGGTATCAAGTTAGTAAAAGTTGCACAAAAAGATGTAAATGTTGTCAAGGCAAAAAATTGTCAAAATGCAACTTTTGAAGAATATGAAGGGTCATGGTAGTTTATTGGATAGTTATAGGCATTTGATGGTTAGTTTTTGAATTGAACATGTATATAAATCCTCTTGAAGGCTTGAAAAATGGTAAAAGAAGTTTATACTGAAATCATTCCAATAAAATACAACGTTTCTCTGTAGTTTCCTCTACAAATATGAACCTTTCCTTTTTTGTACGTACACGTACATGAAATAAATGGCCTGAAAATAATTGTGCATTGCAGGGGTATGTTTTAAATTTCATTTGAATTCAATTTGAGAGTCTATCATTAATTTTAGAGGAAGACCTCTTTGATTTTCTGTAATTGTCTATGATAGGCCAGTGAGGCTTTGTTTGGAGTTTAAATAATGATATAGGACATTCCTCCTAGTGTTATGTCATGTTTCTAAGAGGAATGGCATGTCATATGGTAGAGTAGGTGTCTACATAGGTTGGAGGGGAAAAGGAAGTGAGTTTTTGTTCTGGGAATGATGCCCTAGGGATGGTAAAGGTATTTTTCCATATGTCTACTGTGTGTGAGGTTGGAGGGGAAAAGGAAGTGAGTTTTTTTTCTGGGAATGATGCCCTAGGGATGGTAAAGGTATTTTTCCATATGAAAACTGTGTGTGAGTGAAGGGTTTTGATAAAAAAATGAAGAATCTATCTATGTGATGATTTTGTGAACTTGTGCAGAGTATTTAGGAAGTGTTGGATATATTTTTGGGGATTGATAAGCCCAAGTGGATAGATTTTCAATAAACCCTTGTATTTTGGCATGAGAATGGAGGCTTTCTTAGATCAATGGTCTACTGGTCAAGAAACTGAGAAATAATTGAGGAATTTGTGGTTTGGAGTCACAATTTATGACTGTCAAGTGAGTTTGAGTGTTTTTCTAGTGTTTGGGAAGTACTTCCTTTGGAAATTAGGGCTAATTGAGTAGCCTAAAATAGGGGTGGTGTATTGGATCACTATATTGTTGCAAATAAGTCACTTGAAACCTTTTGGGGATGTTGTGTTGGTACTGTGGTTAGTCTTAATTGATGTTTGTCAAGCCTTTGTATGACCTTCTCTAAAAGATATTGTGAAGAGTTGGTTTTGAGGGCTACAAGCCTATTTGTGAGTGTTTGAAACTAGTTGAGTGAATTGTGTTGCAAATGATTGTTTCCTTGTTAAGGTTTGATCAATTTGAGTCTGATTGTGAGTCATCGCCACCTTGCTTACATCATATATCTAAATTCAGCCATCCATCATTAAATTCAAATTAGGTTGCACCGAAACATCCTAGGGTGGAATTAGAATGAGGACGACCCAAACACACGTTTGATGAGGACCCAAGTAGGTCCCATTAATGGGTGTTTTTTGCACCTTCTCAACATAGGAAACACATGAATGCACTACCTCTCTTGAAAGGAAATCTCCAACAACAAGTTGCTAAAAATTATCCCAAGGTCTCTTGGGTGTCAGGTCATGACATGCTTGGAATATTTCAGTTGGTTCAATGTGATTTTTTTGGTAATCACAGGGAAAACTTACAGAGTTAAGTTGGAGGAGAATTGGATCTAAAAATGGAGTTGTTAAGGTGGGAAAGTTATTCAACAATTGTTGCAAGTTCAAAACAACAGTCTAGAACTCCTGTTACAACTTCAGATTTGGCTTTACAATGTGCAATGAACCTTGTTCAAAGTCACTATAAAAAAAGGGAAAAAGGGTAGGGGAAGGGAGAAGTTAATGGACCTGAAACTAGCAATGAAGAGTGACAATGGAGAACCCTACTGCGGACTACCTTCCTTAAATTGAGTTCCACTTAACCAGATTACTTCACATTCTCATGAAACTAGTGCAAGCTTCTAAGGACTGCAGATATTCAACCATTCATTCACCAAAATCATGAATAAAAGATAGAAATTTAGTGCAGCTTTCAACTTATACCCAAACTAACTTTACACAACCATTTACCATCAATAAATAGTAAAAATTATGGACAAGGGAGATTGCCAACACACAACAAGATTCTTGAATATCAATGCACAACATTAACTAATATAGTGATAATTTGCAAAACTCACAAAAAACAAAGTAAATCTATCCAAATCAACTAACTATGAGAAGAAGAATCATGTAACATGAAGTTGGAACTCAAGAATCCACCAAAAGTGAATGAATTTCTATTAAAATTTCAGCAACATGCCTTTATAACAACTCAACTCTCTCTTGAAAATGAGAGGAGACCCCCTATTTATAGTGTCCAAAAAGAAAAATTAATGGCCAAGATTCACTACAAATTAGGGTTTCACCTACCCCCAAATATATTACAATTTAAAATTACATCCTTGCCACTTAGCTTATTTTGTCTTCTAGTGAGCAACATTGTAGCTCTTTTGTCTTCTAGCTGATTTCCTTTTGCTGCAACTATTTTGTAAGGAACTCATCATCTATGATGGGATTTCCCTCACTCTTCTTCACTATGGCATACTCCACAAACTTTACGATCAATTCCTGGAGCTTGTTCCATTACAATATATCTTATTGGATCACTTGGAAATTCAATTTCCTAGATTTTCTTGTAATCTCATCCCATTCCTTATCACATTTGGCCATATTATTTATCACTTGCTCAGATTGGGTGAAGGCTCATGCAACAAATCCCATAAAATTGGGTGTAAGTGCATATGTGGTCCCATTCTTCATTTTCTTGTGAAAGTAGGGCTTTATTTTCTCTAGGTCTAGCTCAACAACGACCACATCAAAATCTGTCATCAGCCTTAGGTATTCTTCACAAGTCACCCTGATTTCTTTGACCCAATCGATATCTAGCTCCACTTCATGGAGCAACCATTCCAACACTTCCTTTCTATGATCTAGGCTCAACCTCTATGTCTCTACGAGCCAATGGTCACCCTATACCAGAGTGAACTCCTTCTCTGAGGATTTATCAGGTATCTTGAGAATAGCTTCAAGTTTGGGATATGTGATTTTTTATAGCTCTAGGAAGTCGATGCAGTATTTCCTTATTCCCTCAAGTGTCTTTTTCACCTCCAGGAACTTGTTTGTTGTCCTGACAGCATGACCTATGCCCATGTTTCCATTATAGAAGAATTTTTGCAACCAATCCTTTGTGGCCTTTGTCGAATTCTTTCTTTTCTCTAACTTATCAATATGATCCTTAGCCAACAATTGTGGTGGTGCCAAGGACATGGTGGGGAGCTCTTCAGCTGATGACCACTTATGAATGTAAGCTTTCAGATCTACCACTTGTGCTTTTAACTCCTCCTTGGAAGTCTTATCCTTATTCATTTGGTGGATGATGGTGATGATGGATCCCTAGAGATGGTTGATCTTTTGTTCTCTTGTTGTTGTTCCCAAATTGAGGGTGGAAATAAAATAACTTACCCCTTCTTGTCCCATAATTAGGGTGGATATCTGGATTGTCCTGGATCTAGACACAACCATTGTCAGATGGGATTTGACCTTTGGCTTCTTCTTCTTCTTTGTGCTAATTTAGGCTCAAGCCAAGATGGCTTCTAGTCTTGCTTTTGGATCCCTTGAGGCTGGGGTTTTCTTCTCCAATTGTTTCTCAAGCCATTCAGGCATCTGAGATTCTCCTTTTGGTGATTCATGACCACCTTCTTCTTTGTGGGTGTGTTGGATTTCAATTTCTTTGTTTCCTGGAGCCTCTTGTTCAGTCCTTTCTCCTTCTTCATCAGAATCCTAGATAAATATTGTTTCCTTTCTTTGAGATTCAACAGCTACATGTCCTTTGGGGCTGTCCTCCCCTTCAATGGTTTTCTCTTCTTCTTCTTGGTCATGCCCGTGTTCTTCATGATGCTCCATTTTGTCTTCTTGGCTTTAGTCTTCCTCAAGCGAGATCTTCTTTATTTTCTTCTTCATGCTATAGATTCTTCATCATGTTTAGAATTCTTGTTCCCACCGAGGCCCAATGTCTCCTCCTTACTTTTCTCATCCGATTCTCTTCAGTTTCTTCCTCTTCTCTGACATCCTTGAGTTGTTTGGCAAGCTCCTCTTCTAGTTCTTTGTCAAAGGTTTCCATAATATATCAGGTCCCTAGCTCTTCAGTGTCTTCCTCAGATGATTATGTTTCTTCCTCTTCCCATACTACTTCATCAATTGTCAGATGTTGATACTCGAGATGATCATGGTAGTCATCCACTTCTTCTTCTATTCCTTTGGTAGCTTCCCTTTCTTGTCACTCCAGCTCTTCTGATATCTACATGGTTTCTTTCATTTCTGGTAGTTCGGTTGGAGGAGGAGGGATAGGGAGGTTTGCAAATATCTACACCAAGGAAACTTGTATTTCCAAGTTCATTAATATCCCAGACAACTTTGTTGGGATATTCTGCATGTAGTGGGCGAAGGCCTCCAGGAGCAATAGAGTGGGAATTATAATTGTTGTTGTAGCTAGTGGAAGAGATGATGACAGATACATGAAGGAAGAGAAGAGTGGAGAGGTAATGGCAGTGGAGGAGTCTATTACCATTATTTGTGCAGTGGGTGGGATGGAAGCAAGGTGGACTAAGATATCCACCGCGGGTGGAGAACTAGCAACCATTGCCTGAGAAGCAAGCAGAGGGGTAGCAGTGGTGGAAATGTTAGTGGAAATGGTGACCACAAGAGTGGAGGCAACAGGTGGAGACTTTGGATGCTCTTCTCCTTCTTGGAGCAAGTCCTATCGGATGGTGTGAATTTCCATGAAACTGCCTGATGTTTTTGGCTTCTTGGAGGGTTCACCCTCTGAGGCTTTCCTTGAATACACCTTGGGTTTAGGCTGCCTTTCAGCCATCTCTTTTCTCTTTCTCAATCTGGTGGCAGGAGGATATTTTGAAGTTTCTCCAGATGGGGCAGCAGCTATCCCACTATCAGTTTCACTTCCTGGTTCATCTTCGAGTTCTCCATATGTCAGGGTGACTCCTTGTAACTCCAATTAGGCGATCTACCCGTCGATCCATTGTTTTGTCCTTTCCTTGATTGGATTTGTCAGAATATCAAGGTCACTGACCTTTTCTTCATTTCAGTCAATTAATGGTAGTGGGAGGTTGGAAACTGCACCATATCGAGGATCAATTACTATATTTTCATCCTCCACTATTTGATCAGGTACAGGGAACAAGTTGACCTTCTTAACAAAGTACGCCATCATGTGCACGTAGTGCCTCATTCACACTTCTTTATTATCCCTACAATTGGCCCAAAAGTCTTCAACATTATGTACATGGGCGTGTTCCATTCCGACCATCATCTTGAGCTTACCATATGGATCCATCCACAAACGGGCATTGTAGAGCTCCAAGTTATACTCTGCAAGTTCTTTATCAGAATAGTTTGCACATTGGGATGTTTGGAGCTCATAAATTCCTTGGACAAAGGACGGGGGTTATGGAATCCCTACTCTATGCTTGTCACTTAGGAGGGTGTGGGCACGTTGTAGTTGTTGGGAGAGCTCAAGCAATATTATTCGATCATTTGGGTACCGGGGCAACTTGTATGGTTTCTCGGAGAAACCCTCGGCTCAGATGTAGGTGAAATTTTTAAAATGAATAAACAAGAAGCCAAATTGGTAGATGGAATCATTTGCATTGTACGTAACTCTCCTTTCAAAATCACCTCCCAGAAGTCTGATGATATGGCCTATGAAGGCGTTATTGAC